>JANTPZ010092035.1:0-15489 GCA_025593235.1 Vachellia pachyceras
CTGTTTATAATGGCTCTGATTGTTCTTGGACTTTTTACGATAATTGGAATATTTTACAGTGTATTGGTGGCTACCATGGTAGGACAGCGAATTTGGCAGCGACATTACCACATACTTGCAAAAAGAATGCTAACAAAGGTACATCACATTAGTTAACCTTCTTGGCTTTTTTTCCATTTGGTGCTGTGCAATGAAGCATAAACTAATGGTGCACCATAGTGGCCAAGTCAACCTGAACATTTGACTTACTGTTGGTTTTTCAAATAGCCATCTATGGTTTTTTGGCCGATAGCCATTGCTAGTTTTATTACAAAAGTTACCTCGAAATTGCTATGGGAAATTATGATAATTATTTTTTGACCATTCTGCATCTCATAACGTGATAATTTCTTACCACCATACCCAACCAGACATTCATCAGGGGAGTGATAAGAGTAAACCCCACCCCCCGGGTTTTGTTATGCTGACTGGACTCTCAAGCATGAAATCATGTAATAAAAATGTACCATGGAATAATAGCATTTGTTGTTTTATGCTGTGTTTGTTTAACTTCAAAATAAGTAACCAGGGCCACGTTTTGCCTCCAATTTTCAATGTTCATGTATAATGGGCCAGTAAACAGTTTTAGATCTGTATCCTTGATCCTGATGTTCCCATGTCCCTGGTTCAACTGCTTGTGCTATGTGTACCAAAGCTGGTTTTAAATGGATTGATTTCAACTTGATTGTGAAAACTTTTTTTGTTATAATAGGAGTACGTTGTTGAGGATGTTGATGGGGAAATGTCAGGATCTGATTGGTGCCCCCCGCCTTTGCCCGCCGAACACGTTCAGCAGTTAAAAACACTCGGCCTCCTATGAAGTCAGCTATTGGCTGACAAGAATTACTTAAATATAGAGTCGTAGAGACATGTTTGGTCACATGTTTTGATGGGCCAATCCTTTCCACACAGATATGTCAGCAGTCAGTTATTGATAAGGTTGCCAAAACAATTGGCTAAATTTCTACAGTTATACTGATGTATTTGAAATATATAAAATTGTGTTTCCCCAGTTTATGTTAAAAAAAACGGAAATGATAAAACTCCGATCACCCCGTTACATGTAGCTTTATTCTCATCGTAAGCTGTGTTCTCGGCTTATGTTAGTGTACCAGCTTTTGAACATTTGATGATTGATGATCAGTTTATTAGATTTAGAGTTTGTTTGGATGTGAGGTTGAAAATAACTTTTACAGATTTTGAGGTAAAACTTGGGTTTTGGAGAATAGATTTTGGAAAATAGTTTTTACAGATTTTGAGACAAAATCTAGGCCTTGAAAAGTGATTTATGTTTGGGAAGTTATTAGCTTTTACAGATTTCGAGACAAAAAAGTGGGTAGAAAAAAGGAAAGTAGAAAAGAGAAAGAAAGAAAAAGTAGGAAAAAGGAAAAAATAGGTAAAAGAAAACTTAGGTTTCAAATTGATGTTTTGTAACCAAAATAGCTTTTGGAAAAAAAATTTTGTTTGGGTAAAACCTCGGTTTTGAGGTAAAACTTAGATTTTAAAATCAAATCTAGTTTCTAGAATTGGTTGTCAAGATGCTTTTAACTTCTATTTATTCTGTGGATTATGGGAAAAAATTTTAGAATGTTTTTGCTGGATTCATGTGGCTCTATTTTAGATCTTCATCGAAAGAGCCCAATAACTTTCTTTACAATAATTTCTCTGGTGCATGTGTCATATAAGTTGGAAATGTTACGATTAAAAAAAGTTCCTTATCACGTTAAAATTCGATTTTCCTAATTTCAATAGCGTGGCGTATTTTATACATTCTATTTAAAATGATAACGAAATGTTGATGCTTTCTCAGTTAACGAGGGTTCAAATAATCTTGTTGCTCTGGTGAAACCAGCCAGACGAGTAGTTTTTTACGATGAATCAATTTTTAAATCTGTTTGCTTATATTATTTATATAATACTTTTTATTAGAAAAATTATCTTCAGTTCAAAGATTTGTGTTAAAAAATTGGTCGAAATATCCGTAATGGAAAATAAATTTAAATTGTTAAATTTTAATCCAAACAATTCAGAGCCACTCTGATGGAAACAAAATGATCGATTATGCAATTTCCGCCGAATTTCTAATTCCAATGGTTTTTGGTTGATATGTAAGGTTTTTATTTTGGACAACGATTGAAATAAAATATAATATTCTAAACTTTATCCCCTTCAAACGTTGCATTTATTTATTTTTTCTTAAAAAAGGATACTACAGTACAGGTAACTGGTCCTTCCCGGAAAGATCCAAGGACGGTGACACGGGAGCGACAGAGGAATAAGGATCTCGGCATAGGGAGATGTAACTGTTGTAGTACCTCATATATTATTGGGTCCGTTTAGCAACGCGTTGAGCAAGTACTTATAGGTATTTTCATACAAATTAAGGTAAATATGTAGAGGAGATTGTCTCGTTTTGCAGAAAAATACTGTTGAACGTGGTTATAAGTTCTTATAGTAATTTACCAAAGGCACCATTGTATGTTTCATCACCGATTAGCAAGCAACCACGAATAATTGGATGAACTGAAAACAGATTGATTCCGTTACAATTTATTTTAGACAAATTAACAAATGTCTCTGACTTTTTAATATCACTAGGGTGAGTTGTATCATTTACAAAGACTAATGAAACTAAATAATTTATTTAATTATAATATATATTCTGAAATATTTATATATTTTATTAGATTATATATAAATTTATAAGTTAGACAAATCAATTAGAGAAAATAATAAAAATATCAGTTAATTATTTTCTTTAATTTTTTAGAAACAAAATATCAATTGCATCTTATATGTCAATAGTGATAGTTGAATTTAAGAGTGTTATCAATGATGTGCTAATTTGTTTATCAACTAAGGGTATATTTGTAATAGTAGTAAAAACAACTTTTCTAACGTGATTTACAATCTAAAAATATATATATATAAAATGAGTTTTATCTTTAATTGTATAAATGTGTTTTTTTTTTTCGTGTTATGCAAACACACACATCTCTCTCTTTTTTTTCTTACGGAAAAGGGAAGAAAGAGGGGATTATATTTTCTTTTTAATTATGACGAAAATCCCAAAATTATAAAATAATTCATTTTGGTAGCAATAAAGTAAGAAGATGGGTTGAACAAAAACAAAGTAAGAAGATGGCCACTAATTGGATGTTTGGGAGGGCGTTTGAGTTCTCTAAATATATGTTCAACAGTATTTTTCTGTAAATCGAGATAATCTCATTCACATATTTATCTCGTAAACTGTAAAAATACTTTTCCACAGTTTTTTTAAACGGACCTAATCCACTAGACACGTGATGCATGTTGCATGTGAATCAGTTAACTTATTGATGCTGTCAAACCTTCCTCCACACACAGGCCACTTGTCCCCACCTGTGAGAAACCTGCCATCAATATAATACAATGGGCGCCAGCTTCCACTTGCGTTTGTAAAATACCAGTGGAAGTAAAATACCACAGCACCACTTGCCAACGAAAACATGTTGCCTGGTTTTTTGATTTCGGGTTAATATAATTTTTTATCTTTTAAATTTGTGTGAATTTTAATTTTGGACCATCAAATTTTAACTTTTTTGATTTTGATCCCTATAATTTTGTAAGAACTTAGATTACAACGATCTTAATTAAATCTGTTAAATATAGAGATTGAAATTAAAATCTGTTAAAAGTATAAAGATTAAAATCAAAATCTAAATAAATTTTTTTATTTTGATTCCTATAATTTTTATCAATTTTTAATTTTTATTCCCTACATTTAATAATAATAATAACTAACACTATTAAACATATTTAACAGTTAGAGGTTGGAAAGTAAAATCCATATAAAGTTAGGATAAAAAACATATTAACCCATTTTGTAATCTGTGCCGCTTTTACTCGGGAATGGAAAAACACAAACTTTCCACTACCCCCACATCACATCACAAAATTATTTTTTTGTTTATTTTTAATGAAACCGATCCCACCTCTGTTCTGTCCCTTCACCCTTATCCAAACCTCTCCACTTTCAACAGCTTCCACCTATAAATAACTTTCCCTAGCCTTCCCCAGAATCCAAACCCATCAACAATTATTGTTATTATTACCACAAAAGTTTCAGCCTCAAGTTTCAAGGATCAATGGCCGATATAGCGATGTTGGTGGCGGAAGAGTACGAGAGGCGGGTCAAGAGCGCAAAGAAGGCTGCTTCTGCTGGTTCTGGTGGGTCTGATTCTGATGAAAGGCTTCGTTTTGAAATGGTTTATTCGGTGGCTCAGGGGCTGAAGGTCAAGTTTTATGAAGAGAAGTGTCAGATTCTGAGTTATAATTGGGCTTGGGAACCCAGAAACCAAATTAGTGTTGCTGCTTCTCACAGCTTCTTCTCTGCTTGATTCAACTCAGAATCTGGAGTTTGGATGTGGAGTTCTGCCATGCTCTGCATTTTCTGATTCTTCAACAGAATTCTCTTGTATATACTTATAAGTAAAATTTTACATTTTCAAGCATGATTACATTAGAATCATTCCATCTCTCTCTTTCTCTGTTCTGTTGTTGTCAAATCTCCACTAATTAGAGCGTATCGACACAACAGGACATAAAAAAAAAATGCCCTTGTGTTAAAAAGTATGGTTTTGGGATCTTGAATATGTGATCCAGATGATTAATTTTTAAGATTTTGGTCATAGAAAGAGGACTGGGGGAAATGTTTTGAGAATGGGAAATTTTTTAGACTCCTTGTGGGATATGCATAAGTTATTAAATCGATCGTTTGATGTCTTTCCACATTTTCGTTTGGTCATATTATTTACATCACATATATTAACCTTTCACAAAAAAAAAAATATAACGCAAAAATTTAAATTTACTCATTAAAAGGGATTCAATTATAATGTACAATTTTTTTAAAAAATAATATCAAACATAATTTTGTTTGGATGTAAATTTTTAGAAGAATTCACTCCATACTCTATATCTCATCGATATTAAGGATGTGCTAAAATTAAACCAAGCGAGATTATGCAAGTGTTTTATTTATGAAGCCCAATCTCATTCTCTGATTCGAAACCCAATTCTATTTCTAGTTTTTAAAGTCTGATTGTGATTTTAATTTTTATCTTTGAGCAACTTTTGCATTTATTTTGCCAGAGCGTGTGTGGGTTGATTCTATCAAAGTTCCAACGGCTCGTTCCGTGAAAAATCTCCCCTTAACGTCACAGTTGTTCCTTATAAAAATTGAACTTTGAGCTTCTTTTGCATTTATTTTGCCGGAGCCTATGGTCAAGTTGGTTCTTTCAAATTCCCAACGGTTCATCTCGTAAAAAATCTCCCCTTAACATCACTATCGTTTTGAATTGTCCTGTGGGTTCACGTTTTGTTCAACCGCTTTCACCGTTCATGATCTGATAGAGTCGGCAATGCAGTGAAGGAAGACGATTCATCAGCGCTATTTCAAATGACAAGTCGCAGAATATGCAATGGATCTCTGGTTTCTCTTCTGGAGTTATGCTCTCTCTCTTCTCCCACATGGATGATGTGAAACTCTGCGTTATTATGTGTAAGCGTTTTCTGCTTCTCTCCCTTTCTATCGGAATACCGTGTATTTGTTCTCAAGGTCCATTTTCCTTCTCTTTGAACTTGATTTTGATGGAAGTCAGTGTTAAGAGTTCGGGCTTCCTTGAGTTTGTTGCCTGTGACCGTAAGTGAAAATTATATACTAGTCGGCAATGATGTGGTGAAGGAAGAGGAGGAGTAAAGATTGAATGCCCTTGTATCAGCTATGTTTCGTCGGCGCCGGATTCATTTGCGCCTTTTGAAATGACAAGTCGCGGAAATGCAACGAATATCTGGGTTGTCTGCCGCAGTTCTGTGCTCTCTCTCAATTCTCCTCCCTTATCACTCTTATCGGGATATCATGTATTTGTCTTCGAGGTCCGTTTCTCTTCTCTTTTTACTTGAAATGTGAAGAAATCAGACTTACTTCAGTTTGATGCACGTGGCTGAGAGTGAGAATTAGGTAGAGGTTACCATTGATAGTTGAGGCATTATCGTAAACTTTCCGTTTTTGGCTGAAAAGCAGGAAGATGTTCTTTATACGTATTGATTTGATGATTTGACTTAGTTGAGGTTACCTGATCAGCAATAAGCTTGTGAACCGAGAAAACATAGATTCTTCTTGATAAATTCTTGTAAAATGGATAAATTCTCGCAGAAAGATCTGCATCTGCTTATTGCACATATTCCGGTTCTTTTTCACGAGACATTTTGTTTGTTTGTCCAGCTTGTAGGTTTCCATTGACCGACTCAATTGAATGCTTGAATATTTTCTTCTACATATAAATCAATTTTTGCTTAAGGCCCTGTTTCCTTTGTTTTTAGGTCATTGCTTCACTGGCTTATTTGGTTTATCTGATGGATGGTTGCCAGCAATACTGGCTTTGTCATATTTGGGTTTTTGATAGTGAGCTTAGCTTTTACTACATATGCGGTAAGTTCTAAGAGCTGTGGCATCATCACGCCTCTTTAAAAAATTTCTTTTGGCAAATTTGTAGCTTCTTTTTGGTGAGCTTGCAATTTTCTTTGTTTTTATATAATAAGTTGCTGATTTTGGTTTTGATTTCATATTGATACTGTGCAATGCACGGTTTTTTTTATGTCTCTGTATTTTTAATTTAATGGCGGATTGCTCCGACGATTCGCTTCTAATCCCTCCAAAACCTCGCTGACCCTAGCTAGATCAACCTCGAAGCCAGTCCCAACAAATCCAATGATTTGTCTCGAGACAGTTGGTGATAATTTTACGTTTATATCGAGTTCTGGGGTTAGGGCAAATTGTATTTCAGAATTTCCTTGGGTTTAGTTCATTCATTTTTGAAATTAAATTTGTTTTTTTACACTGCAAGGTTCGTTTGGTTACAATTGTGCCTGCACAACTATATTTTCCTTTACTTGTTCGAAATATTCTTAGTGGGAGGCTACGGAACTCTGTCCTTATATGTTGGGTTCAGTTTTTATATTATGTTTCAGGAAGATATGTAATTAACTCATCGTCCACAAACCTATGTGATTTACATTGATCTTTTAGTATGTTTTTGCACTGTGGATGCCTTAATTTTCGTAGCACACAAGCATTCCTTACAGGAATATTATTGATATTTGTGTGGGATATTGTGGTTATATATAAATCTGCTGCAGATGCTTGAGAGTTTGTTTGTGCACATTTTCTGGTTTTAGGATTATGTTATCATTATTTACTATTTTTCGAGAAGGGACTTCATAGCGCCATGCAAGTGCAGAGGAACATCAAAATTGTACGATGAGGACGTTTGGACCATTGGCGAGCTTGCTAAGGTAATGATGTCGTCTCAAATGTTGTAATTAGTACAATTGGAGTGTATCATTGCTGCATAAAGCTGTGACTAGCTGCCAATGATCTTAGTTTAGCTACTATTTGATGATGTGTTTTTTTTTTTTTGCAAATATCTGATGAAGTGATGATTGCTAGACAGTAGAAAGGGCAATGGCTGTATTTGTAACGGAATGAAGGCCATCTTTAGGCCTTAAACTTTCCCTTTGTGCTCAATCAAACAAAGGAGCCACGATTTCTATCTTTTGAAATATATATCTATAGAAAAACACACACACACACACACACACACACACACACACATTTCTTTTATTGATCAGACTAATCTTTCTGTGTAAAATAATCTTTTATTTGATTTATCATAAAAATAAATTACTCAATAAATAGCCCTCACAATCTAACTCCATTTTACTAGAAAAGTTAGTACTTGTGCCCGTGCAGATGACTTGATAGCAACATAATGTGTCTTTTAACTGATTCATGTGTTCACATGAGCTCGGATTTATTATGAGAAATATATTCTCTTACTGGTATAAATGAAACCTTAACACGCATTTGTCATGCTTGAATCTGACGAACTTATGTTTGAATGAAACAAATAATTGAAGACCCTGGAGAGCTAAGACATATTCTACATAGATACATGTTACCTTGAAACATAAAATAGATCAGGAGTTCAAAAGGTTCTTGATCATATCGACAAGAGTAACAGTACCTGGCAATAAGTATGTGTGAAGAGAACATATAGCAAAAGTTGAAATGCACGCATGCGCGCGCACACTAAATCTCTCACAGTCACACACGTATTCAAGGGAATGCATTACTTTCAGCGGTCATTGCACTTGGAGGCCTTCCTCCAACACAATCTTAACAGAATGATAAGTACCACCAACGTTTTTTCTAGTTTTCTGATCACACCCTTTGCTTCCATTTTTTTCTCCTGTCTTTTCTCTGTGGATGAACTTTTGATTTTATGTAACGACAGAAACAATGTAGGAATATGAACTAATTTCCTGCACTGTACTAACAGTTGCATTTTACAGTGCTTTAGGTATTCTTTTCATAATGAATATGAATATCTTGATAAATTCATGCGGGAAGGATTTGCATTTGCTCATTACATTACCTGCAAGGCTCCTTATTATTTGCATGTCCATGTTGCTGCTGATAGGAAATGGTGAACATTGCTCCATTTTGTTTATATTTCTATCCGTCCAATTTGTCGGTTTCCATTGACTGAATTCATTTGGATATTTAAATATTTTAGGTTTAAAGTACAAATTTGTCCTGAAAGTTTTGCCCATAATGTTGCCCTGAATGTTTCAAAGTGGAGCAATATTATCCCATTTCATTGAAAAACTAATGTAAACTGCTAAAAAAATTAGCGTTGATCGTTAACTTTATAATGGTGAGGGACGACATTGCTCCATTTTGAAATTTCCGGAAAAGTATTGTTCCTAAAAAAGATTTTTCAGACAAGTTTACATTTTAACCTAATATTTTATTCTACATATAAATAAATTTTCACCTAAGACCCCATTTCCTTTGTCTTTTGGTCATTGTTTGGTTTCTCTAATGGATGATTACCAGCAATACTTGCTTTGTCATATTTGGGGTTTTGATAGCAAGCTTAACTTTTACTACATATGCGGTAAGTTGTTAGGGCTTAGGGAGCCTTGTTTATTATGTTTTTTTTTTAATTTTCTTTGGCAATCTGCAGGTTTTTTTGTTTTTGGTGAGTTTGATTTTGCTTTGTTCATCTATATAAGTTGCTGATTTTTGTTTTGATATCATATTGAGCTGTCAAATGCAGGGCCTTTGTTCTTTTGTGCTTCGCTTGGCCTGTCTGGCTGCTTCACTACTTGTTATGTTTGAAGAGTTGGCAACCTTGGCAGTGGCTCTGCTTTGATATGTTGAACCTGTGACATGGAGGGTTTCTGTGACATAACTCTTAAGATCTACTTTTGGCATATTAATGATGATTTATTACTTTAGGAACTTTGGCAATTGGCATCTATATGATGCTTGTGAATTTTGGGATTTAATTTGCTATTAGAATATTATTCTCGTCGAAGAAGTGAAATTGAAAATTTAGTTTTATAACTATACATCTTTGCATGTGCGACTTATTTGAGGTATATGTATGTACCGTATGAGAATAGGCTGAACCGACATTCCTTTCCGCTATGTGTATGCCACGGCTGTAGGGCCTGTGAAGACTGTCATTTGCCAGGAACATCTGCATGTGGACTGACAGCACCACATGCTACTGAATGTGGTGGATGCCTTGAAGGTGCTAGGGAAGTACCTTTACTGTTTATAGTGGCTCTGATTGTTCTGGGACTTTTTACTGGAATTGGAATATTTTACAGTGTATTGGTGGCTGCCATGGCAGCGAGTTTGGCAGCAACATTACCACATGCTTGCAAAAAGAATGCTAACAAAGGTACATCAAATTTGGCTTTCAGTGATAGAGAAATCTTTGTCATAGTATGTGGAGAACTTGATGAATTTTTTAGGATGAGACCATGTTATCATGTGGAAATTTTCTCTAAAGAAGGTCTTAAGGATTGGTTCTGGTCATGCTGTACTTGAAGAAAATGAGAATCTGGTCTATTATGGTCTTGAGGGTTGGTTCTTATCATGCTGAATTTGAAGAAAATGCCAATCTGGTCTATTTAGTTTAACCTTGCAACATAGGGAGCCATATTTCGCTTGATTCTTAACATGATTGTGTTTCCATATCTCTCTTTCCATGTATAGGTGATAGACTTGTAATCTCAAGGGCTTCAGGCAAAGTCGAAAGTGATAAATTAGACATTTGAAGAGAAGTTCCTCTATGGTGGAGATTGGCGGAGGTAATTTCATATGAGTACTTTAGATGAATATGTTTTATCTCATTTTACCCTTTTATCTATATAGACATAGATGTGTGTGTGTGTGTGTGTGTTTGTTTTTTTTTTATGTGGGTAGAGTATTAATGATAATTCAATGGACCGCAGCTATTGGAAAAGCTTGTAGACATCGTCCCTCTTTTTTATTTGGAGAAAAACAATGCTCATGATTTTGAATAATGATAGTCACATTTCTGTCCGTGATTGTAGGTGGTCATATTCCAGCAATTGCCAACTATCAGCCTGCTGGGCTTTGCCTTGTGCAAATAATCGACAATCTTGTAAGTGAATGATTTATTATTTTTAGTTTTCAATGATGGCCTCCATTATTATGTGCGCCTTGTGATACCGTCAGCCATGAGCATTTTTCTCCATATTCGTCTTCTCTTACCTATAAGCATCAAATTTCTTCCCCCCCCCCCTCTATTAATTGTTTGTTTTGTAGCACCATGGCCGTTGCTTTAGTATAACCTTACACTTAAAGGTTATATTGTTCATATTGATTATTGGTGATGACTGGACTAGACTTAGTTTGGATTAAATGTCTTCAACTAAATTACATTTAAAATAATAGGGAGCGAATCTTCTATATGATTTGGTTCAAGATTTCTTAACTTATTATTGACTGTTGGATTGTTTGATTATGATAATTAATGTAGAATCCAATGTAGCTCTGTAGGCTAGGAAGCAATGGTGCCCTATTGAATTATCAGCAAGGAAAGGGAATCGAGAAATGGAATTTCAAATGAATGACTCCATTAAAATAGGCGAAATCCGATTCCCCCGAATGGAAATATGTATGTTCATCTTCCTTAAGTACTCTAATCATACTTGCCATCTATCTCATGTGCTGCTTCATGATAATGTTTGGCTTCTGTTCATGCTTGCCTGACTTTTTTTTAGGAGAATAAAAAAACTAAATAAATTACTTAATAATAACACATTATAAATATTTTTTTATACAAATGCTTATATGTATCATTAAATTATATATCATTTTATAAGTTAAGAAAATTAATTTAGAAGAAAATGATGAATATATAAGTTAAATAGCTTCTTTAATATCTATATAAAAAAGTTACTGTGATTCACATAATACTGCTGTTTTTTTAAAGCTCGATCTTTCTTGTGCTGGACTGAATTCCTAGCTTTAGGTTCCACTAAAATAGTCGTCAAGGATTCAACTGACTCTTGTTCTTTCGTATGTAGTACACCTTCTGATGCTAGGTATCCGTTATTACACCTTAACTTGCCTTTATCAAATCTGTGACACCAACCCTGCATTAAATTAAAATGTTCTCCATATGAAAATCGAACTACAAGAGCACATGATTATATAGCATAACATAGTATGTACTTGCGTAATTCCTGACTAGATAATAGTAACACTACTAGATTCACAATCAAAAGTGTACATTTGCACCTTTCATCACTTAAAAATACTAGCATCAAAATAGTAGTAAATTCTGTTTAAGAATTTCATACAAATACTTCAAATAAATCATAACTTTTAAAACATTCATATTCGAAAAGCTCACGCTAATACGAACATATGAATATATATAAATAATCAACCAGCATTATAGCATAAAATGTTTCATTGACACAAATAAGACATTTAGCCTATTTACGATCTGTCTGTGAAACCATATTTACAACAAATTCCAACATCAAAGAAGCCAAAAATTAAATACATCAAAAAACACTATAACAATATTTGATAAATGGCTTTCATAGATTTATATAAATGGCTTTTGAATCTAGGTTTATAAGCATCAACTTTCGGGTATACACGGGTGTAAGACACCCCGAACCCTCATTTTGACCCGTATAAATGAGTATGGGTTCAAACGGTCAAAAAGTGTGGGTCTGCTTGGAAAATGTGTAGATATCAACCTAAAACATGTGGGTCTACTTGGAAAAGGATCTTGAAGAAGACTTCAGGAAGATAACCTGGAAGGCTCTTGTATGATGTTGGATGCCTTATTGAGATGGTGCAAACCCAAAGGGGAAAGATCTTAAGAACCTACAATCAGTTAAACAAAAGGTTAATGCCTTGAACATGAAAGAATAAGGACCCTAAGTGTTGAAAGAACAAGGTCAATCAAGTCTTGATAAGTCTTTAATTCAATAAAGAACCATAGAAAGAGTCCTCTATCAAAAAGCTACTCAGAAAATGCAAAATTTAACCTTAAACTCAAATCTCACAATCTCCAATATCATAATCTAATCTTAAATCTCTAATCTGTAATATCCAGAATGAGCATTACAAAGTATTTATAAGGTTATTTCTGAAATTCTATCCTAAAAAGATGAAATTCAATCTAAAATATCGGTTAGGACTAGTTTCGCTAACCCTCTGGGAGGTATGTCTTTTTCGCGGATTGAACCATAGACCCAGACGAGCACATGTCTTATCACAAATAGCATATGCGTATGGTCGTAATCGCATGAGACCTGTGGGAGGTATGAGACCTGTGGGAGGTATGCATGTGTAAAGGATTTGGATCCAACCTATTTGACCTACCATGGAATGGTTCACGTCGTTACCCTCTCAGTCTATTACATCCTTCGCATCTTTGAACGACGCATTCGTCCAACAATTCTCAAGCAGTCGAAAGCTACGCAAACAGCTCAATGACTTAAAATCATCCAACGATGAGGAGAGTCTCTACGAGACTTTCTGGGTTAGTTCAACCCTGAGAAAGTCAACATCTCCAACTACGATGTCACCAACCATTTCAGCCTTTCGAAAAGGTTTATTGTCCAATTTTAACCTATATTAAGAACTAACGAAGTACACATGCACTACTGTGGTTGGCTTGAGTATAAGCCCAGATTAAATGGGAAGAAGAACTAAATGATTGGAGAAATCGGTTGTCAGGCGATAAACAGCTGACAAACGTAGCAAGAGCCCTCGTCACCTGAGCAACAGTTGAAGAGCTAGGCTATTAAAGCTATTGAAAGGAAGGATTTTGACAATGTGAATGAACGACGGACCAGTTGCTCCCCTAATGATTAGAAGAATAAAGAAGTTTGCAAAGTATAGCGACAGATCCAAATGGTGCGACTTCCACAATGACCAGGGACATCGCACCATGGATTGCATTGCCTGACACTTAAGGAACCCTTTAGAAATTCCAGGACTATGAATAGCATTATTGGGGGATTGAAGATCAGCAACTACACTTATTCTGCAGCATGCTGTCTGACAATCAAATGACCAACACATCTGTTGCTCCTAGTACTAAACTACCCTTACAATGACATGCTAGTAATCTCCATCTCTCTAGGTAATTTCGATATTAAACATTTGATGTTCAAGAAGTTTTGTCAACATCGTATCATGAATGCTAGAGGGAAATGGGTGTCGAGTCTCAAATAGTTCATGGCCCCTTAGTAATTAGTGTTTGATCGAACAGTGTGGGAGATAATCCTTATAACATTCGTAGCCGGATTAAACGTTCCCGTGAAGTACCAAGTGATGACTCGTCAATCAAATGAAAGCCTTCCATCCACCCTCCTCCATCAGGTAGTTAAATTCTATACACCTTAGGATCAAGAGAATGCTATGAGACATCGTTGAAAGGACATGTCCATATAGCAATCACAATAGCCCATGCCAAACGACAAGAAAGACACCCCGAGCATACCATTCATTTGGGCATTGACTTGTCCCTAGCCTTAAGAGGTATGCTTTTAACCTTCCTGTCTAATAACATATTGGTGCAAACATGATGAGGATAGACCCGAGTGTCACAATGCATAAACTGAACATGGACCTTTCCCACAAGCTAGTCAAGTAAAAAGCGACGAAAGTTTGCCTCTGAAAGAAATCACATAATCAACGAGGAAATCCAGAAGATGATCAACATAGGGTCAATCTATGAGGTGCAATACCTCTACTGATAGCAAACGTGGTCATGGTACTCAAGAAGAATGGTAACAATCAGGCACAAAGCATGCCCGATAGGCTGCCCTATAAGAAAAGGTTGATGATATATACAAAATATATATGGTGACTTGAGAAAATATATGTATATAATACAAATCAATGAGGATTGTGTATAAAAAATGAAAGAGAAGAAAAAGAAAGAAACCAAAGAGGGATCAAGCTGATCACTTGAGGGGTACTATTTAAATGCCCCTCACGCCAAGCACAGAAAAATTAGTTAAGCTATTAGAGCTCTCTTTTTTCAACTCTCTCTTGTATGGCGTCTACTTCTTTTAAGAGTAGAAATTCTTTTGGGTTCAATTGAATTAAATGTGGCTTGAGCTTTCAAGTATTTTGGAGGTGAGGTAACCATGCTTAATTGTAAGGTATGCTTACATTAATTTTATATGCTTGCATGGATTGTAAGGTATTTTTAATACTTTAATTATTATGAAACTTAGTTCAATGTTTATATGTTCAATTTTAGTGAAGCGTGGAAATATTTTTTATATAAAGAAAATATTTTTCTTAGAGATATATATGATGAACTGTCCATAATTTATCATAAATTGTGATTTAATGTATTTTTGGGGGATTGGAATGTTAGGTGGTTTGAAGTAGTTGGATTGATCTTGCGATGATGGGACTTTTATTGTATCTAGGTTGCCTCCACTGCTGATTATAGTGGTAGGATTTAATGTGACTTAAACCTAAGTAGGGAGTTAACCTATAGCGTGAGGTTAGACACCCTTTGATTCTAAATCCAGGAGGGAGAACGAATCAAATCATAGTAGTTGGATTAATGTTGTTGCTGGACCTTTGACTAGGTTGTTGAGCACATTAAGCCGATTCACGTGATAGAGTAATACGGAGGAGTAAGATGGAGGGATTACTTGTGCATTCTGAATATATGGATTGGAAAACCTTAATTTTGTTTGAATATTGTATATTAACACTGTTTCACTGACTTATAATCCCCTATCATACTATGAGTTGATTATTGATTACTGGGACCTTTTGCCTCACTTTATCGAAATGAACTTAAAGGCAGATGCTTAAGTATCGTTGATTCTTGTGACTTTTAATGGTGACTTATGGGGAATGATATTGTGAGTTGTGAATGGTTTGTGGGTTGGGTGTCTCTGTTGGGATTAGAACATACGTTCACGCAACAGAATTTAAATTTAAAATTTTCTAATCCCCATATGATCCTATCAAAGGCATTTAGACTGAGGAGATAGAGGAATACCTTTTGCTTTTGGAATTCGAAG
>JANTPZ010092036.1:0-12326 GCA_025593235.1 Vachellia pachyceras
GCATCCCCCAGTGTTTGAGTATTCACACAAGCCTAAAGAGAGTGATTCTGAGATAAATCAACTTTTGAGGCAACTTCTCAAAAGTCAAGAAGGCTTAGTAAGCACGGTTGCTCTTCATGACACATCAATCAAGAATCTTGAAGTTCAAATAGGCCAGATTGCTTCACACATGAGTTCACAACAACCGAGAAGTGGTCTTCCAGGCACTACTGTCCCTAACCCCAAGAGAGAAGGAAAAGAGGAATGCCATGCAATTTATCTGAGAAATGCAGGGTGATACCTGAGTTGCCTACCACCATCAAATCTACCTCTAAGGCGAATGAGCGAAGGGTTGAGAAAGCTGTTGGTGAAGAAGTTGTGATTGAAGAGGAAGAGACTCAGGAAAGGAAGAAAGCTGAAGATAGGGCAGATGATGTGGTTAGAGGCAAGAAAGTGGGATAAGAGATGATTGATGAGAAGAAAAGAAAGATACCCACTTCTGCTGTGATGCCTGCACTTCCTTTTCCGCAGAGATTCAAGAAAAAGGAAGAAGATTCTTAATTCAAGAAGTTCGTAGAAATGTTCAAACAACTTCACATCAACATTCCGTTTGCTGAAGCATTGGAGAGTATGCCTAAGTATGCTAAGTTTCTGAAAGATGTGTTATCTAAGAAGCGTCGATTCAGTGAATAAGAGACTGTGGCATTAACTGAAGAAAGTAGTGCGATTATTCAAAGAAAGTTACCTCCTAAGCTTAAGGATCTAGCTTAATGGATGATTACCTTCGGACCAAGCAGAACATCATGAAGATGGTGGAGCAACAGACACAAATCAAGCCTAATGAGCGGGAGGGAAGTGAAGAAAATGTGGAAGCGAATTTGGGCCCTATTGTACGAAGGGATGAATTGGGCTCAAATGTAGGACTTCAGGTATTTAAACAAAAATCTGATTCCCCTACTAATGGGCTATCATCCAGTGCAACAAATCCCATTGACCGTGGGGCAAGGATTAGTGGTTATAATTACCACAATAATTCAAATATTGATGGAATGGTGGAAAATGATGTCGAGATGGGTAATGAGCTTCATTTTGAAGCTCAGGTTGATTAACTTGAGGTACGTATCATTTTTAAATAAAAATAAAAAGTTAGATTATGTCTATTCTTATTTGGAATTCTAGAGGGGCTGGAGGCTCTCATAATGGTAGATTGTTTCAAGATCTTTGTCGAAGGTACGGAGTATTTATTTTTGCCTTGTTGGAACCACGTCAAAATGGAAAAAAAGCAGATAGTATTGGCAAGAGGTTAGGCTAGAAAAATAAATTTATTGTTGAATGTCAAGGATTTAGTGGAGGTATTTGGCTATTTTGGCGGGATGATATTAATTTTACTGTGCTTTGCTCTTCTACTCAAATGGTACATGGTGTTTTTAATATTGGATCTAATGATGAATGGTTCCTCACCATAGTATATGGTAGCCCGAATATGATTATTCGTCGATCCCTTTGGGCTGATCTGAAATATATAGGAAGTGGTATGAAGGGTAGGTGGGGTGTGGCTGGTGATTTTAACGCAGTTTTATCGTCTAATGAAAGATGGTCTCGTAAACTAATAATAAGAGATGGGGTGGATGCTGAATTTAAAAAGTGGGTAACCAATAGTGGTTTAATTGATATTGGTTTTGCTGGACCTTAGTTTACATGGAATAATAGCTCCTCAGGTAGCAGAATTGACCGAGTTTTGTTTAATTATCAGTGGTTAGATAAATTTCCGTTATCATCAGTTTCTCACTTGCCCAAATTTAAATCAGACCACTGCCCTCTTCTATTGAAATTTGATAGTAAGGACTTACCAAGGCATCAAAGAAAACCGTTTTGTTTTTTTGCTCCATGGGTTATGCATGAATAGTTTCAAAATTTTGTGCAAACCCATTGGTCTACTGACATGGATTGGGTTAATGCTCAGGAATCAATGAAGAAAGATTTGATTAAATGGAATCGGGATGTTTTTGGTAATGTGTTGTATCGGAAGGATTCTTTATACCGCCGTTTAGAAGGAGTTGTCCAAGCACTGGCGTCAAATCCCTATTCCTGCCTGCTGTTAAAGCTTCAAACAGAATTATGGGAACAATTACAGAAGCTACTAAATGAAGAGGAGGTAATGTGGATTCAATATTCTAGATCTCAGTGGCATTTTCATGGGGATAGAAATACAAAATATTTTCATGACATGGAAAATGGGAGGCGAAGAAGGAATAAAATTCAAGCATTAAAATTGGAGAACGTGGAATGGTCTTATGATATGGAAGAAATTATGCAGGCGAGTTGTGAATTTTTTAAGAAACTTTATACTGAGGAAAGTGAGTGATGTTTCTTTGGTATATCCATGTACCTACCCTCCATTGCGTGAGATTCAACTAAGGTCCTTATCGGCAATGGTTAGTGATCAAGAAATTAAAAGGGTTGTATTTGATATGGGTCCATTGAAAGCACCAGGGCCAGACGGGTTCAATCCTTTGTTTTATTAAAGCCAATGGGAATGTGTTGGTCCCTATGTTATAAAAATGGTGAGATCAGTATTTCAGGATCTTGGTACATGCATGCAAGTTAATGATACGAATATTGTGCTAATTCCTAAGATTAATCATCCTCAAACAATTTGTGATTTTCGACCAATCAGCCTGTGTAATGTCATCTATAAAGTGGTTACGAAGGTTATCTCTACTAGGCTGAAAAATATTATGCCTTTGATTATTTCGCCTAACTAGTGTAGTTTTGTGAAAGGGAGGCAAAGCTCCGACAATATCATTTTAGCTCAAGAAATTGTTCATTCTATGAGAAGCATGAAGAGGAAGAAGGGATTTATGGCTATTAAAAGTAACCTCGAAAAGGCCTATGATCAGCTAAGGTGGTCTTTTATCCTGAATTGTCTTCAAGAACTTAATTTACCTCAGCAAATGATAAGCGTTATCAAAGAATGTATTTCTTCTCCGTCTATGCAAGTCCTTTGAAATGGTACAAACTCTATTTCTTTTAGCCCGTCCAGGGGGATACGACAAGGTGACCCCCTCTCACCTTACCTGTTTGTCATTGCGATTGAAAGGCTTGGACATCTTATTCAGGGTGCAGTTAACTACGAAGATTGGCGTCTTTTTAGGCTCCAAAAATCTGGTACGTCAATTTCTCACTTATTTTTTGCGGATAACCTTATTTTGTTTATGGAGGCAGATATGGAGCAAGCAGGAATTTGTAAGGTAATTCTAGATGATTTTTGTAACATATCTAGTCAGAAGGTGAATGCAGATAAGACTCGTATTTATTTTTCGAGAAATGTCAATCATAACAGGGTGAAGGAAATAAGTGAGTTTATGGGATTTTCTCCTTGCTTGGATCTGGGAAAATACTTAGGAATGCCTATCTTGCACAAAAAGGTTACTAAGGCGACGTATAAATTCATCCTAGATAAGATGGATTATCGCCTTACTCAATGGAAGGCTAACTCCTTGTCTTTGGCTGCTAGAAATACGCTTGTATCCTCTGTTGTTGCTACATTACCTTCTTATGCTATGCAAACCACCTTATTACCCATTAACTTGAGTCATGAAATTGATAAGAAGTGTAAGAATTTTTTATGGGGTGATTCGGATCTAAATAGGAAAAGCCATTTGATTTCTTGGCAAAGCGTGTGTAGAAGGAAAACTGAAGGCGGTTTAGGGCTGAGACAGGTGAGAATTCAAAATGAGGCATTCATGTTAAAATTAGGATGGCACCTGATTCATCGGACAGATGTATTATGGGTCAAGTTTATGTGTGAGAAATATAAGTGTGGTCATAATATGATGCCTATAGTAAATCGGAAACAGGCGGAATCTCGAACATGGGCTGGTATTAGAGCTAAATGGGATGATTTAAAGAATAGTATTTGTTGGAGTATCGGGCATGGACGTGGTGTCTACTTCTTGAAGGATATTTGGGTGCCTCATATGGGTAGATTAGAGACTATGGTGACGAGTAATATTCCACCTGAGGCTCTTGAGTGGCTTGTGGCAGATTGTCTATCAGCATCAGGAGGCTGGCTATGGCATCAATTTGATTTTTTATTGCCTACTAATATTTTAGAAGCTATTGGCAAGGTTCAGGTGCATAGTTATAGGGAGGATTTACCTACATGGAGATGGTCTTCAACTGGCAGTTTTTTTTGTTAAATCTGCTTATTCATCATTATGTGATTCCAATGTATCCTCTTGTGCTGGAGGATGGAGACGATTATGGAAGGTAGACGTTCCACAGAGATATAGAGTATTTTTATGGCTCTGTGCCAATGACAGAATTCTTTCAAATTTGTAAAAGTTTAAAAGGAATATTCATGATACTGGTGAGTGTTCCATTTGTAGAACTAATATGGAGTCTACGTTGCATGTTGTTTGAGATTGTCCTAATGCATTGAAAGTGTGGAAATTAATTTTACCTTCGGAAAGGTGGACTAGATTTTTTAATCTAACTTCAGTTTATGATTGGATTTTTATGAATTTGAGGTGGGAGTTTTCCATTCAAGGTTATACGTGGTCATGCTGGTTTGTGATTCTCTGTCGTCAGATTTGGTTAGAGAGGAATGACAAAGTTTTTAATAGCAGGCAGCAGAATGGATTGGTGTTACTTGCTAAGGCTAGAGCATGTCTCTCATGGGGGAAAGATAATACCATTCAAGTTCAGACGGATAAGAGTCTTCATAGTTGCTGGCACCCGCCCCCTCCTGGGACGTTTAAATTTAATGTTGATGGTTCCTTCATGCCGTTAACCAGAGCTTGTACTAGTGGTGGTCTGTTGCGCTCTCACTCAGGGGAATTTGTACGTGGATTCCAGTTTCGTTTGCCTCAGGGATCTAGTGTATTGGCAGAGGCGTGGGCTATTTTGTGGGCTCTTAAATTGGCATGGGATTGGGGTTACAGGGATATTGAGGTTGAGAGTGACTGTTCAGAAGTTGTGGATTTCCTTAACTCTACTTTCCCAGAGGAACATCCGGATGTTGGTATTCTGATGGAAATCCAACAGGTCCTATGTCGGGAATGGGAAGCTAAGGTTCTACTTTGTGATAGAAAGGCAAATTCTGTTGCGGATCATGTGGCAGCTGAAGCTCGTAATTGTCTTACTGATTTTCATGTTTTTACAGTACCTTCGGAATAGATCCAGTGTTTGATTCGTAGGGACTGGAACTTGCATTGTAGTGATAGTAGTTGTTAATTTTTTTTTTGTAGTCTCAATGTCTATAAAAAAAAAGTTCTCAATGCTAAGTATGGAAACAATGCTAATTCATGACAAAAAAAAGTCAATGCATAGTTAATATGGCAAATTCTTTTGTACGTTAAATTTACAAAACATTTTAGAATTTTCAGTAAGGTTTTTGAAATTTTTTTTCTTTATAAATACATTCCAATTCCCCCAACTCTATTTATTGGTATAATGACATAACTATCAATGAACTTTTCAAGCATTACAAAACGAAATCCGTTAATAAAATGTTCATAGACAAATGTTGTTGAATTCATGGCGGCACGTTTTGACCAAAAAAAATGTTGAACAGGTTAAACTCCAATTGAGCACAAATAAGATGTGCCAAACACAGCTTTGATCGGTCAGCAGCCCCATATATTTAGATAAAAATATAAAATTATAAAAGGAGCTAAAATAAAAAGTACAACAACGGGTACATTAACCGTGCAATGCACGGGAATAAATGGATAACCTTGTAACTATTAGTACAAGTAAAATTATTATGTGACGGTTTGTTAAAAATTAAAATATTTATTTCATCACATTTGATAACACCGTTGGAAAAAGTAGCCTTTATTACTAATTCAAATGGGTACATTAGTGTTGAAAAGCATGTTTCTGCAAGTCGAGATAAAATTTATTTTACATACTTACTTTGTAAATTGTAAATCATGTTGTACTTCTATCACTAATCCAAGGGTGTACAAATTCAGTTTGACACTTTTTTTCAATTGAAAAGAATAGAGATAACTTCCGTCTGAGTTCCATTCCATTCAAGTCCGATACTGAGAATATTTCTCCCTCTCAGATCTTGTTTGGTTTCTTTTCTTAAAACCTAGGTTTGGTTTCAAAATCTAAGTTTTAACCCAAAACCTTGTTTTTATCTAAGTACTCACATTTTTCAAAAAAAGTTATTTTGAATATAAAACCTCGATTTGTAACATAAGTATTGAAAATAATTATTTTTTCTGTCAAATCACACTCTCTCTCCTAATATATTCTTTTTTTATACTTTTTCTTTCTTTCTTTCTCCTCTTTCTTACCTAATTTTTACTTCCAACTTTGTAAAAACCAATGGGAGCATTTGGTTTAGGTGGGGTAGACCAAAAAGAGCTTTTGAGGCTAAAAGGACTTATGGGCACACAGTGGTCGTTTGGTCAGCGGTAGGGAAGAATGCCTTCTGCTGTGGAAGCTGCTTTTGGCGAGAAGCTAAAATAGGTCACAGCAGGAGAAGCTTCTGGCGAGAAGCGGCGACTGTATATTTCTCCCTCCCTGCCCTATTGCGGACCAAGCTGGGGGTTCTGTGTGGTAAAAGGCTGAGGGATCAACAAGGTCGGGTGCAGAAGCAGCGGCGATCGAAGTCACGGCAGTGTCTGCCGGGGAAGCCCTCAGTCTGACAAGCGTTGGCGCAGTTGGATTTGCTGAGATAGGCTCCCCTAAAGCGGTGGCTATGAGACTCGCTTGTCCTCCCTTCCGCCACCATCGGCCCCATCTCTGATCATGGAAAAGTAAGAATGTATGGTATTTAATGAGATTCATATCCTTTTACGTAATTTGTCAACAAAAGTCACTTTTTCAACGTTTATCTAAACACTTTCTCCTTTTTCAAAAAAGTTACTTTTTCACTGCTAATTCAAACATAAATCATGTTACCTTTTAATTTCTACTTAGAATTTTTTTTCTAAAATAATTTCTACAAAAAAGTCACTTCTCCCACTGCTTATTCAAAAGGACCCAATAACTTCCCAAACACAATCTTTTAAAACCTAGTTTTATCTCAAAATCCGTAAAAGCTATTCTCCAAAATCTATTCTCTAAAACCTAGATTTTTTTTTAAACCCGTAAAAACTATTCTTAAAGGACTTCCAAACGAACCCTTAATCAGTCCCATTTTTATCAACATTGTAAAAGCAAATTCAAATAATGTGAGATAAAACCGGTCATACGTGCTTACTTCGTATATTATAAATCACATTAAAAATATAACTTTTATTATTAATTTAAAAGAGCACGTTACCATTGGAGATTTTACACTCTCAAGCCTCAACCCTAACTCCATATCAAATTTTACTCAATATTTACATTAATAAGAAAACGACTCTAATTCTTTAATGACTTTCTTACACACAAATTTATATATTGGAAGACAAGCAACGTAGTCTACGTATTCTATCACTCCATCCACTATTTTGTTTCTCTCTTATTCTATACCACTAGGATAACCCCATACGATACACAAGATGTAGAAAACGATAGTGTATAATATTTTAGCATGTTCTATAAATTAAATTGTTCAAGATAAATTATCAGAGTACTAAATATTATGATCATTTACTCAAAAATAAATATTATGAATAATAATGTATTTTATACTCTCATTTGAGTTATCATTTTTTTTAAAAAAAAATCAGCATCTCATTTCAAGAAAGATTGCATATAATTATAAAATATAACATAATGATTTTCTTAATTTTATATACAAACCACAGTAATATAAACCTATGAGATAGACTAAAAAAATAGTATTTCCCCCTCCTTATTTCATGAAAATTTCATCCAAAAACATTTGTTGGTATGCATTTTTAAACAAAATAGTTTCTTTTATATATTAAAATTCATTTCACTATAATAAAAATATAAAAGCATAATTCTAGAAAAAATATATAACATACAATATATATTTTAATACGAAATTTCATGTATAACATGAAAATGTCTAATATATCATTAATTTGATTTGATGTTGGTGTAGTCGTGCAAAAGGAGAATGTCATTTGTAAATTTTATATTAGATGTTGTTTCCAAGTGATGTGTGATGGTTAAGAAATAAGTACTAAAAGATGAAAAATGTTTATTTCTTTAATATAAATTTAATATTAAATAATAAATATCTAGACAAAATCTAAGTTAAGTTGATCCATATATCTAATTAAGTTGTGTTAGTTTATAAATTTGCTAAAACACTTTAAAATTTGAAACACAGGAAAAAAGTTTTTTTTGAAAGAGATATATTAATAGGGTATTGAAAGAGGTTGAAATTTGATTTGATAGTTGTTGTAGTTCCTTACTTTGTTTATCATTTCCTTTGCTATTGACCCATATGCTCTCTTTATTTGTTTAAGAACTGTTGTTTTTTTAAATAAAACTTGTTTTTAAGAGTTTTAGATTTTCAGATTTTAAAAATTTTTAGGAGTTAAAAAATGCTATGTAAAACAAATACAACTCCTTTATTTTGATTTGTTATTTAGACACACTTTACCTTAGTATACATTTTATTTCCATATTATTGTAAAATATATGGAAACATTTTCTTTCTTATCAAAAAAAATGAAAACACATGTACATATTATATGTTCTTAAAAAAATTGATATGTCTATATTATAAAATATATTATTAAAATGGGATAATTGTGTTTAGAGATGAAATATTGAGAGATTGATTTAAAATTTAAAGATAGAGGAGGCTATTTGCCATAAATGCATAAAAAGAAAAAATAGTTGTGATATTGTGGCTGAGTTGGACTAATTAAAAAGTAACTCATCCAATCAGGATGTGTCCCTTTATTTTTCGAAGTATAACTAAGCTTCAGAATAAAAAAAATTAAAAGGACAAAAAGACACCGACGAGCGGAACAAAAATAAATAATTAGAAAAGAGGGACAACAAATTGATTTAACTAAAGTCAACTAAACTAGAAAAATAGTACTGAGAGATAAAGAAATTAATTTTAGAGAGTAAAAATCTGATTCAAAGTCCTTCGCCCCGCGGAGATGCCACCGTCGAAGGTAAGATTGCAAATTGCCAAGCACATTTCTCTGTTATGTTTTCCCGATCAAATCAATCCATCGGATCCTAAAATCATCGCTCTCTCTCTCTCTCGCTGGTAACATTGATATTTCATCCTTTCTATGATCTCGAATTGTTTTTCAATTTTTTGTTACATTTTTATTTTTAGCTTAAGTTTGATCTGAATTATTGACAATAAGCCTTAACAACAAAGTGTCTTCGTCCGACTTGCACTCTGTTTGCCAATCTGGGGTCTTCATTTTTGTGTTTGAGAAGTTAATTTCCTCGTTGGATCATCGATGCTAATCAAATTACCATTGTGGACTGATTTGGTATAGTTGGTAATAAGTTTCAACTTTCAATGTGGTTGGTTTGATCCAAATCCTGAAATTTATGAACATGTTTCTGTACTTCCTTTTGCTTCCATTTTGGCTTCACTAATAAATGTTCCTTTTTTTAGTTCTTAACTTTGAAGCAACATGCCTAAAATTGGAGTTATATCTTGTTAGATATGTATCCATCACTAATATCTTGTGTATGAATCCGTGTTAGTACCTTTGCTTGTTACATTGTTCCCTTTCTCGGTTCCTGCTTTGTTTTTATGCTTATTAAATTACAGAGTATAGTTCTTTGATTGTTTTCACGTTCTGCATTATTACCTCTTATTTTACTGTCTCCTTTTTCCCATGTGTTTGTTTTTATTAACTAATGAATTTTTCTTTATAATATATTGTAGGATGTTTTTCCTTACTGACTTTTTACTCCTGAATTTCACTTTGTTTCCTTTCTACATCACTGATTTGTGGCTGCCCCCTTTTTGATTGGTTAAACTGCTTTAACTCGTAGTGATTGCTGATTGAGTGTGGAATTGTTAATTAAGATTATAGGAAAGGATTATTTTTTACCTTTGATATGATTCTTTTTTAGTTCTTGCAGCATTGACTTACAGTTTGTTTTTGAAAGGTTGACAGAGAAGAGAACACTCTGCATAAGGATATAGAAGTGAGCAAAGTTCAGCCCATGACAATTTGATATCAAACTGCATTAGAAACCATGGCACGGGCTTCACCATTATTTCTATTTCTCTTGGTTATTGGCTCCTCCTTTGCAACTTATAATTTGGTAGAAACGTTAATTCGCTACACCTCCTCAGCAAACTTGACAGTTGATGAAATCGATGTTAAATTATCATTTGACCCCATTGTTGAGATGCCTGAGAATGTAAAGAATCAGAAGAGACCAAAAGCACTCTTTCATGTAGCCTTAACAGCTACTGATGCTCCATACAATAAATGGCAATGCCGCATCATGTATTACTGGTATAAAAAGAAAAAGACCTTGCCCAGTTCAGAGATGGGAGAATTCACTAGAATTCTACATTCAGGGAATCCAGACAACTTGATGGATGAAATTCCTACCATTGTGGTTAATCCTCTTCCTTCAGGGTTGGACCGGGTGAGGATGTTGTTGCTACGATCAAAGCTTTTCATTGATTATTTACTAGGTTTATTTCCTTGTCCTTTTTCATTGCTGCTAGAAGCATTCTACATGATCATTAAAGTCTGTTAATGTACAGCTCATGCTTGTCAGCTTGTGCATGTATATCTGCTCAATGAAACCCCCAAATAAGATAAACTCGGGCTTTTGAAAGACCTTGATTACACAAAATAGTGACATTTGATGCAGTGTCTAGGAAATATTGATTTGGAGGAATGCAGTGCATCATCAAGAAATAACCATCACATGTTTCAATTTGAGCTGATTCACATGACTCATGTTTAGAGACCCAAGAAAAAAATATGGCTCACATTCTAAAAGGTTTAGTTTTTTTTTGGAGGACATAAACTATAAGCTCAGTACTACAGACTTGGAATCTCTTGTGTGGCAGTTACTTTATTTGTCTTTGGATTTAAGGTTCAATCTACTACAAGGATATATATATGAGCGCGCGCATGCATGCATGCATGCATAATTTTTACTAGCAAATAGAGTTGACTTATTTTCAAGACTAATTTAGATGTTTGTCTACTTATTGATGTTCACTCTAGAGATCTGATTATTAAAATTATAATCAAAACTCAAAAGGTGTATTTTGATTGCCATGCTTGGAATTTTCTTAAATGTCTAAATTCCATGAATATTTAGATGTGATAAATGGGAATTTCAGACAAATAAATTTGCATAGATAGCTGGTTAGTTGATAGTTAATGGCTGTTGGTTAAAGTTGTTAGGACGGATAACCATTAGAATTGACAAAGTGATGTGCAATGCCCGCCATTTCTATAGACTATAATTATGAATGATGGGGGAAGTGATGTAGCCATGTTAGTATTAGTTTTCTGTTGGAATTTCCAGAGTTTTAGGATCAAAATTTAGTCCATACATGACCCTTTTATGCTTAAATTGGTATTAGGAGTTGTTGACTTGGATTAGTGTAATTTTGGGATCATATGCCATGAATAATGATTTATTGTGCCTAAATTGCATCATGAGCAAATGATATTTTGCCCATATTTGCTATTTGATTTCAGGAATTCCGCAAATGTAGAAGAAAAGCAGCTCTGGGAAAGTTCGCCGCGACCAAACTCAATATTCGTCGCGACCAAAGTTCCAGCATCAGTCAAGAACTCTCGGGAGATGTTCACCACGGCGAAATTCATAGTTGGCCGCGGCGAAAATCGCATATCAGCACTGATTTTTACTCCAGATGGAAATAACCCGATCCACTCTTTCAAGACCCGACCCAGGACGATTTTGATACCCCATTTAGGGTAAATGTCGAAAGGGAGGAACCGGGAGGAGGAGGAAGGAGGCTGAGAGGAGGCACATTCACCCATTTTCTCTCATCTATACACTCTCCAAACCCTACCATCACCCATTTCTTCCACCATCCATCCATCCACAATGCTTCATCCTTCCATTTGGAGTATGATTCTTACTTCCATGAGGGGCTGAGCATCTCTAACCTCTTGAAGATGGAGTAAGCCGGAGTTCGAAGTGCCGAAAGGGGAGTATTTGCTTTCAATCTGTATTTACGTTATAGATTACTTAGGATCCGAGTTGGACTATGTGATTTGTATGTAAATGCTAGGTCTCGGTTGAGCCAAATTTGGATTATTGTGTATTGAGTTGTTTTGTGATTGACAAAGCTAGGTGGAGTTCATTTGGTTTATTCAATGAAAACTTGTTGATTTTTTCTATCATCCTAGTTGTGCTTGGTTTTAGAGTCAACATGCATGAAGTTGATTTTGTCACTTTACGATTTCCATACACACACTAAGTGCCCTTCAAGG
>JANTPZ010092037.1:0-21609 GCA_025593235.1 Vachellia pachyceras
GCTGTTGTTTGTTATGGCATTTGTATTCCACTTCCTGTTAATTTCTAGGAAGACCCTGTTTGGCATGAAATATTCTGATGCCCGTGTCTGCGTGTGTGACCAAATGCAGTTTCTAGGTATGTGGGCAAAAAGTATATCTACACGGTCACCATCACACCAATTTAGCTTGTAGTTTGTGGGAACGATTGTTTTTGTTGGCAATAGCTCAGCTAGTGGGCTTAGTTAATGTTGGAAACTGGAAAGGTTTTATAGATTATTTGCTATGGCATATTCTACAGATGCAGCAACCGAACACGGAACTGGAATTTATATTCCATTCACAAAGGGTAAATGAAATTCTGCCAAGCGAACTCTTATCCAGCTATTTACAGCTACAAACCGTCATTAGTACATTTGCAACCCATCTACCTATCTCTCCAGTAAAAGAGGAGTCGTTATAAACTAGAGAGGTCGTCGTGTATGACCCCAAAAAGTCATATTTCCATTCATCAGAGAAAGAAAGAAGGATGGATGATGTTGCCATCAACTTTTGTGTTGGCAACCACGACGCCTCCTCCTTCAAATCACTGGCCCCTTGCTTTTGTCGTCATGACAGTGTGTAGCCACGAGTCTCTTGAAAGAAGCACAGGACCGACTACGGTAAATACTTGCTAATGCAACGAGTCACGCATGGGCATCAGTTGTTATTTCCAGTGGTTTTAGTCACACAAGATTAGACTAGCTAGTGTGTACAGGATCGAAGTGCAACTCCAACACATCTTGAAATTTCCACCAGTATCGCAACAAACGTGGGAGGAAAAAAGAATTAACTGATATCCATGATTCCAAGGTACAGCATGAATGATTAAGTACTTTAAAACCCAAAGAGAATCAGATGGATCATATATGCTTACCTCATGGAGGCACGAACGCTTCCATCATAAGCTAGAAAATTATTTCTAGCCTGGAATTTTCTTGTACTTTCCAGGAACCAGGCTCAAGAGGAAGTCTGTAAATACGTGTTCATATTCTGGCATCTTTCCATACCCTGCCCCAAGTTAAAACTATTTTTAGACCATAAAGGGTCCTAAAGATTCAGGAATAATTTAAATATTCTCGACGGTAGTTATCAGTAGAATTAGGCAATTTGCAAGATCAGGCTTGTGTCAGGCAAAGGATTGCACTTGCCAGGGAAGTAGTTTATGTCAATGACGTAATAAACATCTATTTTTCCAAGCTCTCGTATGATATCCAAGTTGAATAGACGGAGGCCCTGAAAGTGAGCACCATGACACAGTAAAAATATAATTCTATCAATGACTTGCAGCCGTCAAATGGATGGATTGCTAAGTTACCAGTCGCCTTCGAAGTTCCTTGGCAAGTCTCTCAAGTAAAGGTCTTGGAGGAAGCTCTGCAGAGAGAGATCACGCAGATTAAAACGAATGAACCAGATACTGTGAAGTTGTGAGCAAATGACGACTTCCAGATTTCGAAACCATGGCAGTATGCACTGTTTCTTCAGATGCCTCGGTCTCTATCTAAGCATCAATCAATATATGTAAAATTTATGACAAGTTTCACCATTCACAGTCACAGAAGATAAACAATAGAACTTTATACCTCAAACTTGTATAGCTATAAATTGATGATTATTAACAGATTTGTTTCTCAATGACCAAGGAATGAACGCATAATATATTTGTGACCCTACGAAACCAATCAGGATCAATTTTTCTCTACTGTTATAAATCGCAAGGTAGAGCTGCATTTCTTATTAGGGTTTGGTTCCTACTTCCTTTCAACTCTCCCAAAACCTGTCTGAAGAAACCGTTGGCTAATAAGGTCGAAAATGCTTTACATAGACTAGTTACGTCATATAACTTACCAGCAACAACGGGGTCCAGATCTGCACCATCAGCTGAAGCTGCAGCACAAGAAACCCTTGGGAAATAATATATGCCATCGTCTGTAGAGAGTTGACGTTTGCAAACATCAGGTAGGGAAAACCGTCTGACTACCTTAATAGCATCACCAACTATATAGACCTTGAAGAGCACGCCTCCTATTACAGAGAAGAAAAGGGCAAATGGATTATCTATGTACTTGTAACATCTTAAGCATAATGATAATTGTCCATAAAAGATTATCTGCTTACCATGGTTTACAAACTCTTGGAGGACAAGAGGAGGTTCTAGTTTTTGCAGAGAATACGTCCCATAAGCAAGGGATAATTCATGGGACTTTGCACTTCCATCAGCAACGAGTGGCTTTGCAACTAGAATGATTTTGAAATTGCACAAAAAACAAAGAGGAAAAGCAGGTTAAAAATTTGCTACTCAGGACTCATGCAAGTAAGTTAAGTAGCAGCTAAACCAATCTTGCACTTACCTAGGGGCAATGTCATCCCAGCTCTGTTCACCAGCTCAGGAATAGAAGATGCATCCTTCTTGATGACTAGCTGCTTGGGAACACGTACTTTGCCTGCATTTTAGTTAATAAAAATAATTTTTATTGGTCAAATTCAATTTAACACAAATGAGCATACAGAATGCAATTCCGGTTGGCCACACTTCAACCAACATTTCTCTTTCATTTTTGGAAAGAGAGATTACCATAAGATTCAGAAAGGTTTAAATCATCAACTGCCTGAAGCATGTATTGCCGACTGCGTATACGTTGTATAGCATCAGGAGGATCCAGAACAGTAACTTCAGGATGCGATTGCCTATAATCCTGCAAAGATAAACAGTAGGTAAAAGTCAGATTGTTTATCAATAGTTAGATAAAAATGACACATGCAAACTTGCTTCCCAAATATATAATCCTTCATTTTTGTTCAAAACACACCCCATTTCAGACCAGAATATTATTTCTATATCATAACAGAGCATATATAGCATCCCGGTAGCAACTGCAATTCAAGCCATTATGAATATTTCACTTGAGCAATGCTCAAGAGACGGAAGTGAACTAAACCGTTTATTTGGATAAAAGGGATGAAAAGAATAAATTTACAACATGATTTATCAAAAGAAGAATATACATAACTCTTGAAATTTGAATTTACCAAATCCTCCCCTGCATCATTGCAACGACTTTAACACTGAACTCATAAAATATGATAGCTTAATTAAAAGACTGCCAGACAAGATAAAGGTAATAGATTCAATCAACAGATTAATAAAATTTGTCCATTTTTTCTACTTCAATTAGAACAGGTTTGGGCCTATACGTAGGGTATCAGTCAAGGAAGCAAGGCGGGAAGAACTACCGCTAAATACAAAATACTCCAAGTAGTCCTGGAGAAAAGCCAATTACCGCAATACCACCTAGATCTAGAATTGCAGTTAACGCTACAGGCAGCCAGAGGATGAGAATCAAAAAGACATTTGGTGAGGTATCTCTCTCTAAGACAGCAAAATGGGGGACGAAGAATCCCCGAAGAAGCGAAATCACTCAGTAAATTTGAGGGAGAAAATTTTTTCAAGGGAAAGATCTGTCAAAAGAAACCAAAAGGCAGCACTCTGCAAAATATGTCAGACAGGAAACATCAGCTAGAGGGCCCTAAGAGCAGTAAACACCATGACTTGCACGAACCCATAAGGCCTCGACCTCAACTGCTGGTTCATGATTCATTACGAAAGATAAACGAAGCACTCCGCAAAATATGTCAGACAGGATGTCAAAAAACTGGTCATTGACCAGCGTTTCCAGAGTTCATTTCATCCCAATCTCAGCACCAAATTCATGCTTTTTTTTGGGGGGGGGGATACAGCAGCAAGCAAGATGTTTGATTGAATACAAAATAAGGCTCAGTTTTATAGAGATGAAGGTGAAAGGAAAATTGAACCGACCTCAAGAATCTGGCTCCACTCTTTCCCAGACAACTGCATTCCCTCAAAATAAGAAATAAAGTGAAAAGACGCAGTTAGTTAGTTAACAGAGCAGCAAATCTCTAGAGCCTGTGGTATGGATTTACACGCAGGAAAATAATATCTAGATTTTTTAGGCGGTTTGTGCACCTGTGCATCTAGTGAGAAGCAGTAAAAAAAGCGAAATGTAAGACATCGAGGAAAGGACAAATATAACCTTATGCAACACAATATCGAAAGGACCTTGATCTGAAAGAGGTCTGCTATGATCAATAGCAAAAAAGAGTATCCCTTTATTCCTGCACAAAGACTTGCAGTAATAGTGATCAGTAGCTAAGTCAATACCAGAACGTAATACGAAGGCATATTGCCGACAATTATATCCTATAGATGAGAATTGATGAATAGATTATAAACCGCAGCTGGAAAACATGTGTATACATTAAAACTTTTAGGTTGCATATAGGCAGAAAAACTCCATAGACAAATCTAGAGTGATGGCATCACTGCATTGTGACGAAATTTGAGTCAATGTCGTGATCTTTTTCCATACGGGTTCCGGTTCTCCAAAAATCAAACGCCCTTTAAAAGAAATGGGAGATGATAAAATATCTACTAGCAGATACTAAGAAGATTACACGGTGACTTTTCACTTTCACACGGACCAAACGAAAATGACGTACGTTGTACGAGCATATTCTCAGCAGAAAAAGAGCTTCACGTTAAAATTCCTTCTTCCGAGGAAATAGAACCCATCGGATATACGACGCAAGTCACTTTAGGATTTGAAATAAATCAAGAGAAATAACTTGGGGAGAAGAAGAACACAGGAGGAGGATAGGAGTCACCAATATGTAGAATTGTATTAATTGATTAATGATTAATTTTTACCTAGCTAAACCTTCAAGCTTTGGCTGCAAAAAGCTCTTGGTCTTTTTAGAGGTGAGAGCATAGCCAACCACAACCACCCTCTTCTGAGAGGGAAATCCACCATTGACAACAGGACACCATTCACCCTGGCCCAAACTTACGTCCTCCCCTTCCTCAACCTCACCGCCATTCCTATTCCTACAAGGCAATTCTTCTATCAACCGCATGGTTCGCTTTTCCCAGGAAAAATTTCCAGGTGGTGCAGAAATTCAACAGGTCCCAAAAAAGAAAAAAGAAGGAGCGAGAGAGCCGGAGTGGAAATCTCGATACGTCGGAAGTGGAAGAGAAAGCAAAGAGCAGGAGGGAGCAGGGCTCTAGTAGAATCCAAGAGAACAGAATTCATGGTGGGGGAATGAGAGGGGAGGGGGAGTATATATAGAAGGGAGGAGACAAGTATTGGGTGGTGGTAGCTGCAGAGAAGTAAAGATAGTGAGCAGTAATCATATAATTCCACGCGTTAGAACCACGCTCCTTTTCAGTAGCGCTGGTGTTGCTGTGAGTGTGCTTTGTGACCAACCCTGACTCCTGGCCTGCGTCACGCCGTAAACGTTATCTGCCACGGGGCGCAACCGCAATCAGCTTACTACTGTTGCTTCCTCTATCTTGTTTTTCCGTTTAGCTCCCCTGTCCTCACCATTTATTACTTACAGAGCCCGTTTGGCTGGCTTTTTTTCTTTATTTTGGTATGGTACATTTAAATCAAAATAAAATTTATTTTATATATTTATTTCAATTTGTATAAAAGCATTTCTCCATCACTTTTTCAAACTGACACACAGTTGATCCCTCCAATAAATGATGCTTTTAACTTTTTTTTACTCATGGATGAATAAAAACTCCTTACAGTACTGGAAGTCAGCAGCTGTGCTTTTTTATATTTTAATTGAGACAATCATGTTCGACGCACTTTAAGATACTAAATTTGAATGCCTCTTTAAATATATATTTAAATATTAGTCAACCACATTGTGGGGTATTCGCTAATTCTGTTATTAGTGAAGTTTGGAGTTGTTGCTCCTCCTTAATGAAATCTCCTAGTTATCGCCTTTTATGAACTTATTGGACACATAATTGTAGTGTGACCAATTCTTCTTAAAAATTGCAGAATTGGTTCCACAAAATGTTACCGATTACATCATGTGTACAGCAAATCATCCCACTTTTTATATTTTATACTGGGTCGGTTTAGAAATGCGGTATAAAAATTATTTTTACGTAAGTCGAAATAAATATATAAAGAAGATTATCTTATTTTACAGAAAAAGTACTATTGAACGTTCATTTAAATCATGTGAACGGTGGGCTAAATAAACACATAAAAGATTTCGTACAATCAGCGAAATGTTTTGCGAGAAAGCGATAAAAACGTACCGCACATGTATGCCAAGTGAAAATAACGTGCCTCAGCCTACTAAGCTATCATGGCAAATGGGAGGAACAAAAGAAAAGAAGAAAGGAAGCAATGAAGGCGGCATATCACGTTTAATAACACGTGAAAAGCTTGATTAAAAAAATACGACCAAAAATGCTATGCCTGATCTAGAACACAATAAGACTGTACGATGAAAAAGAACAATAAAGACCAGTAACTATTATAATAATCCTGCAAAAGGAATCTCATTGAGTTATGGCATGGCTTTTCATCAATGCCTTCCTTCAAATATTTCGATCCTTCTAACTTATGTGATATATATATTTGTGATCTAAGGTAACATGGACCTATGACCCCGCGATTCTTCCGATATTCGATACATTTTCCTGAATCCCTGACTTTCTTTCAACTAGATCAGATAATCTGGAGCAACCGATTGCCTAAATTGCAGTGAGATATATTTTAGCACGCCCCTATAAGATGTTTTGCACTAAGAATAGGTAATCCCCTCCCAATAAATACTATTCCACATTCGAACTTGCATCAGTTTGGACAGTGACAGTCATCTTTTCCACTACACCTAACACAGCAACACGGCGGGTGCAGTCAAATATTGGGTCCGTTTTGTAAAGTGGTGGAGAATTACTTATGGGCTTATTCGCACAAGCTGAAACAAATATGTGGAGAAGATTATCTTGTTTTACGGAAAAATACTGTTGAACGTACTTATGGCTACAAGTCAAGTGTTGCCAAACAAACAAGCACATTGCCGCACTAGCTTGCTCTAAAAGTACTGTGCAACCAAATTTGCATGTGGGCGTGCACTTTTTTTAATATATATTCTTTATTTTTCCGTACAAGCATACTCGAAATTAAAATTATATTTTTATAGGTAACAACAGCCCAACAAGCTCTCCTGTTTCGGATAAAGGAAGGAAGCGTTGAAAAAACGCGACTGTGTCTATAATGATTCCATCGCTGACAATCTTGCATTTCCTCTAACACGTGTCCCATGTGCGTTACATTGAATGCAATTTTGCTTAATTTCCTGTGATGCATGTAACCTTAGGTTTGTGTTAAAAGGTTACATGCCAATATCATTCTAACACCAACACTTATGATCACATCCACTCAGCACACAAGAGAAACTATTTTGTGTAACCTGATAAACTATGGAGGAGGCCCAGGAAGCAAACATTAAGAAGATGTGACTTATATTAATACCATCAGTTTGAAACAAATTAACGTGGCCGTGTGGGGATCCGTCGGAAAAAATGATTTTACGCAGGCTTATATAAGTATATGAGAGATGTTTTATTTCGATTTATGTGTGTAACATAAAATATGAGAAAAGATCGTTTCCAAACACCCTGATAACATCCTCATATATCATCATAGGGAATCATAGGTTTTGGGTGGCTATAGGTATCTTTCCTCTTTAAGCGCGTTTATCATCGCACCACGTGAGGTAATTTTGTTCAAAGTATTGCTGCTATTAAATGCACGTATCTCTATGAAGAAATTCAAACATTGATCGACTACTGGCCCCATATTTACTAAACCCAAATCTGCTGGCCGTGAGTGTGATTTTTTTTATGTTGAGTACTTATATATGTATCATAATATTAGAGACAATTCATTTAATACACTGTTAGAAATTAAATATGGATATTTTTCTCAATAACTATATAAGTATTAATTCATGTTATGAGGATCAACCTTTTCTGTTAGGCACAAGCACCGTTGGTCAACGGTCATGTGGTTACATTTAAATAAATTCGCCATAGATTTTTGTTTTTAATGCTAGGAGCTAGGTGGCCCAAACGAGTCCCTGTCCTGGCCACGCATAGGCAAAAAGATACAGAACGTGGCATGTAGCCAAGTGCATGCATATGGTTAGCAGATGGAAAAAACAAACAGATATTTTTTTCCTACGAACAAAACAAACAGAGTGAAAGCTTCGTTGAATAAAATATCGCAACGAATTTTTTTTTATAAATGCTGTTTGTTAAAAAGGATTATAAAAAAAACTGTGGTTTTCAAGGACACAGTCACAGGTCTCATTAAAATAAAACGACTCGTGTTGCTGGTCAAGAGAACATCGAGATATTTAAATACAAGATTCTAAAGCCACATGATCACCAAGCAGTGCAGTTGATTTCACACATACACAGAAAATGTGTTTATTTGAAAAAGTTTATTTACTCATCAAAAGTACGTTCAACAGTGTTTTTCCGTAAAATGAGATAATTTTCTCCACATATTTACCTCGATTTGTGTAAAAGTACTTCTCTGCCGCGTTTCCAAACGGACATAATATCTTAATTTTGACGTGAGAATCTTATAAGTGTTATTATGAATTGGCCTTTTGAAAGCTATCGTCTTATTATGAACTGGATAAGCACTTCTCCGTAATCGCTTTAATTATCATTATTGTATATTTTATGTACATAGCTTCTCCCACGATCTACTTTACATGGATATACAAGTTCTTAATCAAAGTGGTATTAGTTATAGTGTGCCTGTCCCAGAAATATAATCTTTATAAAATTATGTCCTCCTTTTCGTGTGGATTGTTTATATATGTAAAGAGAGGCAGATGTCGTGGAATTGTCTTCGACACTGGCACTTTCTATTTTTTTAACACAATAGAGAATTGCAGGTTGGAGATCATCAAATGAAAATGCCAGGGCTTATATACTTTTTTTTAATCTATCCTTTTTAATATTGATCATTATTGTCTTTAAAGTAATAGAGAGAATCTAGCTACTAGCATGGGAAAACAACAAGCAAAAATCCAAAAACTGATATGATGTGGGTGTATGTGGAAAAATTAAAGACGTGGATAAGCACAAGCACGTACGTTTGGGTTTAGCACAGGAATTATTAGAACATATTGGTCATAATAATAATAATTACAGAGAGCGACGTGGGTCAAATGAAATGCTGGTAAAGTGGTCGGGAAAGTGACTGAGGAGTAAATTTCTGATTAAATCATAACACGGTAGATAAATACTTTTATGTAAGTCAACGTAAATACGTGGAAGAGATTATCTCGTTTTACAAAAAACACTGTTGAACGTGCTTTTGAGGAGTAAATAAGCTTTTCCAAACAAACACATTATTTAGTCGGAAAGAGGAGTTTGTTTCCTTCTTCTTCGTTCAGCTCAGCTTGATTTATACAGAATCAATTTTCCACTAATACTGAAAAGGAGGACTTTTCAATGCACGATCCAAAGGTCCCAGCAGATTCTTTTTACTGGTACATTTCCACCATATCCTTCTGGTTCGATTCTCATTTGTCTATTACTGGTTACTTTTGTTGCGTGTCTGAGTGTGTGAAGCACTGTCAAATGCTTTGAGATAAACTCATAGAGTTAACAAGCGACGTATATCAGAGCAATTCTTTTATTATCATATACGATTACCGAGAAGTATTATCAAGCCAAAAACGTTATGAAATTCAAATAAATTAATTTAATCATTAAGAAATTCCACGATAAGCATGCAATAACAAGTTTTAATATATATTACGAAGATTAACCTTTATGTTAAAACAAATCCCACTGGTCACAAGAGTATTTTCATTCCTTTTCTCATTCACCATTTTCATTTCCTCATACCAAACAAGTATATAAAAGATCACGATGGTATGGGAAGAGAAGAGATATGCATGCCTGCTAGCATGGCTGATATAAGATCAGTTTGATTTAAAAGAAAGAAAAGGGAAAGAGAAGGCAGTGAGAACCAAGGGAAGAAAAAGTGGTGGGAGATCGAGGATTATTAATTATTATTTATGAATAAATAATTATATTAGTATATATACTTTGCGTATTCTTATTTTCAATGTGCATGGAAAGGAATGTTCTGTTCTGAATGCCCAACATGAAGAATCATTTTATCCACCATTATCTTTTTACCCACTCCTCGTGCTCCCCAGCTCCCCTAGTCCGCCGGGCACTCGCATCGTCGACCAAACCCCAGAATAGTGCTCGCCCTCTCATGAAGTTGGTCATTTATAAAACATGGTGACAAGAATATAAGTATCTCAACCCACCTCCATTCTGCAGAATCAATTCCTTTTATAATTGAGAACATCTTTTAATTTTCTTATTGTGATGAATTAAAGCCCGTTAATCTCTTTTGAATTTCACGTTATGTCCTCCCCTAGACTTAAGTGTATATAAGTTGAGCGTGTTAGTGAATACGGAGGGCTTAACTCTCACCCAAATAAATGGAACTTAACAAAAGCAAAATCCCAATACCCTTGTTTCATATCTGATTTTTCAAAGCAATCTCTCTTTCTGCGGAATCAAGTCAATTATCTTCAGAGTTTACTGATAGAATTTCTAACCCATGATATGATGATCAAGCCTCTTGAAAATTCTTCTTCAATTAACCTTCTACGTGTTAAACATTTTTGTTATTTCCCAAAATTTATGCAGACTGGACTTATATTCATAATAAAGCATGTCAGCAAAGTGCAACCTCATCAAAACTAAATGGGTTCATGCATGGTGGGGTAAAACCGAAAGAGAGAGAGAGATAAGACGGGGTGGGTTGAAGAAGAAGAGGATATGAATCATTGAATGAGAAAAGGAGGAATGGAGGGTACGTGGGGTAGAGAGGAGAGAGTGAGAGGGCCACAAAATTCCAACAAATGCCTCAAAAGCTTATCTTAGTGCACATTGCTGCTCATCGCTCTTTTATTCTCTCTTCTCTCTTTCTATTTAGTTTCTAATTAACCTCACACTTACCTTCTCCTCCATAATTCGTGTGCAACCTATTTTTAGTAAATACAATCATTTTTTAATTGTTTGTATTATGTCTTTAATTGCTTGAAAAACAAATAATAATTATATATAGTTGAAAGACTACAATATCTTGTTATTTACGTGGTAGTAAATTTTGTAATTGAGAGCTTTTCTTTGAAAAATGTAATATCTTACTATTTATAAATATATATATATATACTGTAGTTTGTTGTATGCTTAATTATATGTTATATATTAAAGCTAGCACTTCCTTTCTCTGAAAAAATCCCACCCCGAAATCTAGCATTTGAAAAAATAACTGCTAAAAATATTTTAAAAAATATCATTGTTGTGAAATACTATAGTTTTAATGTCATACTCTTGACTGATTTATAGCTTAAAATGTGATAATCATAAAGTATATATCAATATATATGGCGAGCCAGTAATAAAGGCCAGTGGAATTGCTAGTTAGTAAAGAGTTAGTTTATAACTCCTAAAATTATGGATTTAAATTCTGTTATCGATACAAATACTTCATTAGTGGGTAATTTGTATATACTTCTATAAGCACTTTTTGAATCTAGAGGCATGTCTTGATCCTGTTGAACATATATATAACTATGTGCATAATTTATATATGGCGATTCCAGTAGATAACTGCAATAATTCTTTCTTAGGAATTTCTTAAAAAAGGGTAAGTAATTTTCAAAACAGTTAAGTGCCAGTCAGCTAGATTGGCAAGTCTTCTCACGTCAATTTTCTCTTTTTCTAGTGTTTATTTTTGGTATTTCATCCACTCACTTAGTGCACTGCTTTCTCAGCATAATGCACTGCTTTCTCAGCGCCACTGATAAGTATGGTGGTTCCAGCATCTCATACACACATACACAGTCATAATCCTTGTTTCACAGTACACCTCAAGGAATTATTAGATGCTGCTGTAGATAGAAGCTAACTTTTTCAATATGAATTATGTTATACGAGATAAGTATGTGATTTTATCTCAACTCAAGTGATCATATATACTTTTATAAGGTTATGATAAACATAGCTATTAATTAATACATCTATCTTAATTTTCTTCTAAAACTCAGCTGATTGCTTTTCGAGAGAGAAACGCAGAGTACGAAGTCTTGTTTCAGTGATAACTTTCATAATACACCTGAATTCATATATACCATTCATGTTCAATCTATCTTCGTTAAAAATGTATAAGGATTTAAATTACGGTATATAAAATAAAACGATAGTCTTCTGTCTTCACTTTTCCGCGTAGCTTCATTTTACGTAAGATTACTTTCTAGGTTAATGGAGATCTTCAAAATAAATAAACCCAAAACCTAAATGCAATGTAAACCCATATAAGTGAGATCATCATATATTCCCTAACGCTATTCCTTTTAAGTGAGATCGAGAGATACAGTAAGAAAAATCACAAAGACCGAATAAAGTCAGAAGAGCAATGTTAGAGTCAAACTGGATGAGAAGGAGACAGTAATAATGAACATCAATGATGATGATGATTAAAGTTGTTACTGCCACAGAGTCTTTCGCCAAAGCTAACAGGTATCGTGTCAAGCAACACTTCGCAGAAGGAAAGGAAATAATTGAAGCTAGTGCATTCTGGGCCATGATACAATTACGTTCTCAAATTTTTAATCAGCTCCTTGTAATTCGTTTATCTTTTTATTATGATCCTCTTATAGTTTCATATTATGATTTCTAGTCAGGAGCAAATCCATGAAGAAAATTTGCGAGTGGAAGTGAGAGAGGCGAGATGCTAAACGAGAGAGGAAACTAGTGAATGTGAATCCATGAAACAAATGTCAAAAGGCATAATGGCATAATATTAACGTGGCGGATGCGATAAGCATATAAATATATACATTTTATAAATTCATGTCAGTTTTGCAAGATGATGATGATTATGCAGCAACTTCGATTTGTCAGTTTTCGTCATTAGTCCTTATGCGATTTGTTCCCTATATATTCCAACAAGTTCCTAGGGAGAAAGCGTTGACATTTAACGCCCATATCCCTTTATTTAGGAACCAAGCAGAATGCTTGGATGAATATTATAATTTGGTTCAGTCAACTCATAATAATTTCGAAGGACACTACTCACAGAATTAATGGCAGCGCATATATAACAGAATAATTTTATCCACAACTCGAGCATTTTCGAAATTGAATATATACTATCTTCATTCGATTTCTGAATATAAGGTATGCAAGTTACTTCTGAAATCACTGCTTTACATCATTGTTATTGTTGTTACATAACAAAGTTTTTTTTTGGCTTGTTTGTTGGAGCATTTGAAAAAGCTAAACGCACGTTTAACAGTGTTTTTTCATAAAATGAGATAATCACTTTCACATATTTACCTAAAAGTACTTCTCTACTGCATTCCCAAACGAACACTTTATCAACCGCAACACACACTATGATTTTTCGTCCATTCAAGTTTCGATATTTTTGTATGCTTCAAGTTATTGAAGTATATAAAATATTGCTATATTTTTTTGAGTAATGAAATGTATTCGTGCTTTACTTTATACTTAATTTTATGGGTCAAGAATATTACACTGAATTATAGCTGAAGAATATTCTTTCATAACACTGGGAACCATGAAAAGAGGGTTGAAAATTGGAAGAGCAATGAATAGAAACGTGATTTCATTGTTCTTGGTTCACTAATAAGTTGCATTCAAATTCAATGATTCCATGCCCACTTCCCTTAATTTGTCCATTTCATGAAAGAAGACTTTAGAGTTGGGATTGACGCAAGCATGAGTGCAACAAATCACTAGAAGGACTTGAGGTATTGGCTTGAAACCCCATAAATGGAAGAGGAAAATAAAGATACTGTGAAAAATAAATTATAAATTCAGAAGTAAAAGTACTGCCAAAGAAAGCAATGACAGATGCACACGAAAACAAATATATTGACATAGGGAGTTAACATGCATTGATTGTGCTGGGAGACGGAACAAAATATACTTTATTTTTGTTAAGTTTAAGCTATTAACAAAGTATATTTAATATTATTTTTAAAATAAAAATATAAAAGTTATAGTCTGCAAACTAATGGACTTTCGCCAAACACGTACAAAATCTATTAAAAAGCATTTTCATGTAAACTGACATAAAATTTTTCTCATATGCTTATTTTTTTATATAACCTAAAATTACTTGAAAAAAACCTAATCCAACACAGTGTGTCTTTTTTATGACATTTAATAAACCTAGTCTTCTCTCTCTCACACAGCTTTCTTAAAAAAGACAAGTGGCCAATAAAAACGTGTCTGAAAATTCAATCAACAGAATTTCATCCTTGAAGGAAATAAATGGACATTTACATCAGGCTGAAGCAACAAACTTAATAGTTAATACTTTCACAATAGAAAGTCCCTGATGACAGAAGCTTTGCGCATCAAAATTAAATCTGCAGGAGGAAAAAGGCCACTCATGATGGCTCTATAAATGATGATGACATGGAACCTGCTCAAATAGCATGCACGTATTCTTTCTTCCAGACAAACACAGCGTGAAAGTCTAAAAGGCACGTCTATGATTTCTTGCAGCTCCAGAGAGACAGGGAGAGAGAGCTGAAATCAGCATCTTAGTCACACCACAGAATGAAAACATTGGATTATTTCTTCATCTGAGGTTGCAAAAGGGACCACATGACAACCATAGTGGAAAATATAAAAATAGATGAGGACGTGATACAAATTAATAAACAGCATATCCGCGCTATAACTTGCATTTATTTCTATGGTATCAAAAAGAAGATAAGATGAATAGTGAATATAGCTTTGCCCAAACTAAAAAAACAAAGTAGCATCATTTATGCCCATCCTACTCCATGAGCAACTTCAATCATTACAGACCACGAAAATTTACTGGTTAATTTTGCAGCCAAAAGACAAGACCATAAGAGAGCACCCCAAAAACCAAGTTGATGCTTGCCGAAAGATACGTGTTCATCTTAGATCATAATGTTCCCAGCCCTTGAACAAATACAGAGAACATATTTGGAGCATGTTTTAATTACAAGGGCAACTTACAGTAAAAAGGCATGATAGCACAACTTGCAACCAGCAATCTCCTATAAGCAACTCGAGCCATTCTGCTGAGCAAATTTTGCATCCCTTGAATAGCACAAAAAAATTACATCTTATATCCAGGGAAATTTCAAAGGGATTATCTATAAATTACTCATGCAGAGACATAATCGATTGATCATCACACCAAGGAAAAACCAATCCATCAAATGCATCTGCCTCCAATGTCAGAGTCCAATGTCAGAGTCACCCCAAACTGAGTTGCTGAATATGTTCAATCCCTAGAAGCTGTTTTCTCCTTAAATGACATCCTTCAATTAAAAAAGTTACAAGTTTATGATTCCTCCCAACCACCGAATTAAGTATGCATCCAAACATGATCGAACTGATCCACCATGCCATCTTGCATATGGTAAAGAGATTGGAATATGGATTTAAAAGAGAACAGGACTTACAATTCTTGAGATCTGATCCAGCCAGTGTCTTAGTGATAATGTACCAACGGCGGAAAAAAGATCAGCACCTCCCGCACAGGAAGAATAGCATATATAGTAGGATACACCATCATGAGACTTCAATATTCATGTAAATGGCTAGCCACTCATACTTTTAAGGGAACAACTTCTTGCTAAGTTTACAAGTCATGGGCCATGAGAAAAGATGTGGAGGTGGGTATAAAAAATATTTAGCACCATTTAGTAGTATGCAAGACTTTGGTCATCCCTTTGATGACACTAAATACTGGTGCACAAGTACAGGATATGTAGAGTAAAAATAGTTGAGAAAAAAAGAAACCATGTTTGATTTTAAACACAGCATTTCACATGACATGTGATGAATGCTTTAATATAGAAAACTTAGATAGCCACTAACAAAATAAACTCTCAGTCCCAGTACCTTGAGTTCACTCCCACGTTGATCAATAAGTATATTTTTGTATATGCTATTAGTTTTTCTCTAAAAAAGTCATTGCTGGTCCTCAGTAGACATGTCAGCATGTTAAAACTTGGTATTCTTTCTTTAGTGGTCCATTCAGATAGACTTAAACTGGTTATGAATTAATTGTCTATGGAGTTTTTATTTGTGACCCAAAAAACGATAGTCGCAAAAGATACATCCTCCCCATCTTCAATTACTTCTTACAATGTAACTTCTATCAACAGTCCAAAAGTAGCAACACTAAAAACAAGCATGCAAGCTTGTTATATTTTAAAGGAGGTTTTATCGTACAACCACAAGATCAATAATGTTATATGGCTTGTAAACGATGGGCATTGGAAGGATAACAAAAGCAAAGATCAGAGTTTGTGATAATGTTGTAGTGATGATAAGGATGTTTAGATTGACGCATTGTTAGACAAGAAGAGACAGTATTTTTAATATATATCTATTAAAAAATATGGTAGAAAATCATTTGAGTGATTTAGATATAAAAAAAAAACGATAGATGCTCCAATGAGGAGGGTGGAGCAAATAACCTTTAGTCCAAGGAATAGATGTAAAAGGGGCCAAGAAAGCCGTCTATTGGTGCATGGTATTTGAAGAGTTAATTGTAGATATAGTGGTCGACCTTATTTGGTGGCATAAGGCTTGTTATAGTTAAGTAGTGTCAAATCAATTGACATTATACATTACAAATATGAAGTAGTAATGAAAGCATCCTATTAATTATTTATTTACATTTATTTGCACTTTGTCCGAGGTGAAGTGGCATTTATTTAAGAGAAAATGGTAGAAAATTGTATAAGGTGATTTGAACACACATTGGATGCATCAGTGAGGAGGATAATTCAAGCCTCTGAAGTCATCTAGAAAGGGGTAGAGGAAGACTAACACTCAGCGAAGTTATTAAACAAGATCTCTTGATCAACAATTTATCCAAAGATTTGGTGTTTGATAGAGCACAACAGTGTTTTGCAATCCATGTACCCAAACCCACCTGATGAGATAAGGCTTGATGTCGTCGTTGTCGTAGTATATATTTGCACTTCAAATCAAAATCACTTAACTATATATATATAACGGACTCATAAACAAAATGTTCATAACTTTGACTCTCGAACAATTTATGTTTGTCATATTTTTAGAAGCAACAGGAAGCAATTATCTTTCAATGAGACTTAAGCTCCCATACACTTCTCATAGAAGTGAAGACATTACTCAAGTAACCCTGCCCAATTGAATAGCCAAATGAATGCTTGGACAAGAGTAAATAAAACCTCTTTTCCCCATTTATATTTGTCATCCTTCATTGGTTACTACCAGCAATCTTCTTTCGACTAATCTGAAGCCTCCATGGACTATCCATGGGAGAAGACATTAATCCAATGAACCTAACCCAAATGCATTGTCAAGGGTATGAAGTTCACCAAGTGAAATATTTGCAGGCAATACTAAATCAAAACAAGCAAGGCCAAAATATCAACACCTTTCAGTTCCACTGAACTTACAATGTAATTGCTAACTGCTAAATATTAGCAAGAAAACATTATTAAAATAAATATTCTGTGTTCTTATTATTTAACTGATCGATTTCTTTGCATCTACTCTCAATAGTAAGCTAACATCACGTTTAAGCTTTTGTGTTTATCCTGAAAGTAAACTATCATGTGATCTATCCAATATACGGGTTGTACTCATTCTAAAATCTAAAGAGCTTCTAAAAGAAACAAAATCTTGGAAGAACCTCATCCTGAACACCGCATCTCACGAAATATGGAGACGAGCAGTTCATCGCCAGCAATGGCCCGCAACTGCCCTAAGAAAATTTCTTTAGCCAGCTTTCCAGCCTACAGCATGCCACAGAAAATTTCAAAGAAGAATGTTATCTTTAATAGTCATGAAATTGTGAACGATATGGAAATATAAACATATATCCAATAACAACAAGCAGCTTACCAATGCAGAACGATATAGAGTAATAATTTCCTTGAGTTTGAGTGATTAAATACGACCATTCATCTTCCTCAGGAAATTTAAAAGTGTATTCTTTGCTCCCAATTGACCTTAAAAGGGTAAATCAGGGGATCAGTTTCAGATAAACTACACATTAAGGGGGAAAGATTTTTTTTTTGGGGGGGGGGGGGGGGATGATTACCTGGCAAATGAGCAGAGGACTTGAAGCTGATGACACACTCTGGGAGTATATGGCTGTTCATGTTACTGCTCCACACTACATACCACTTCGGATTTAAAGGATCGTCAACTCCTGTATCATACTCCACACTGGATGGGCGACACTGTTGAGATCCAGCGGCCACTTTTTCAATTTTTCCCAAGATGACACGGCAAAGTATAATATGCTTTTCACCGTTATTATCCACTTCAGCATGCATCGCACTAAACAAAATTCACCTATTTAGTCGGAAAACAAAACCAATAATGTTTTTTTATCACATGAAAGTACTTTTAAATTGACTGAATAGTTACCTTAGTTGAGGAAAGCCTAAAGGAGACAAATGTATACCAACTCCATAGTCGGGGTAGCCAGAAGTTTTCCCAGGCAATACAAACCCACGAGCTAAAATACCCGCCACTGTTTCTGCTGCTGCTGCATACCAAGCATAAACTGTATTGCACACACCTCGAGTAGCTTCTGTATTTCTATTATGTCTCTCAAAAATTTCCTGACGGTCTTTCCCAAGTGGCCCCGACAATTCAGATTGATGAATTGCAGAAACAGTGACTCCCCGAAAAGCTTTGGACATCTCGGAGAGAAATAAAAAACTCAAGAATGAATACGCGTTTTCTTTCTCACTCAGCAACTTCGCATTAGGCCATTTAGAAGTTTCCGAACTCAAAGAGGTCAGCCTCTGCCGCTTGAAACCAAGTAATTTATCTTCATCTTCTTCCCCATTATTCCTGACCGATGAACTCACCTCATTGTTGGTCCCATCAACACCTAAATCTAAATGATCACACCTTCTCTTGCCCAAAATCCCATCAATCCGAATTTCAACCTCAATATTGGGAATTCCTGAATTATCCAATCCATCCATAAAATCCTCGTCAACAAAGATATGGGGAAAGAACGGTTTACCGTTTTCATCGATCCACGCAATAGATCTCTGACTCCCGGATCCAAAATCAATCTGCACCATCCGCATAAAGTCAAATACATACTTGGACCCTCCAATGATCAACTCCAGTAGAGGCTTGCCCTCTAGGAACCCAACTCGCAAAGGCTGAAGCACTTGGCTCTGAAAATCAACCCAGGACCCACCACGATAGAACATTAAACGGTTAGGAGCAGCACTGCGTTTGAAGTTGTTGTGATTGTGGATCATCAAGCGGGCACAACAAGAATCGGAGAGGTGGCTGCATGGAACCACGGGGTTCGCCTTCTTAATCAGCGATGGACTGTGGGGAACCCTTGCAGTAATCGATTCAGCCATTGTCTTGAGGCCACGGATTCTACGTTGCCGTGGAAACTGAAACAACTACCCCCCAAGTTCTCAATGCAACGGATAGAATCAAAGAAGCAGATAAAGGGCACGGTGTCATTATATATGCATTCAAGGTCGTCATCCTCATCAGCGGAAAAGTCCAGAATGGCCCGACAGGCACAATGCGTCTTTGCGTGCGAAACAGACGAAAGATGTAATGTTCGATCAAGGATGGGGGCTATTTTGGTAATTCGGGGAAATGGCAATAATTTAATGGTATTGTTTATTAGCGCGGCGTTTTGTGGGAAGCCGGGGGGAAGGCGGTGGGGCGGCGATATCCGCTAAAATGACTTGCGGGCCAAGTAGTGCTACTGGGAGGGTTTTAAATAATGCTACGTACGAAATGGGCCTACCCTAATTCTCTTGTTTCCTTCGGCCCAAAGCAAATGTACGGGAGAAAACGCAATAGAAAAACGAGAATTTGTCTCGTTCACAATACAATTTTGACTTTGACTATTGTATAATTATATTTGCTTTGTTTGACAAAACTTCTCAGAGTCCAAAAACATGTTCAACTGTATTTTTCTATAAAATGAGATAATTTTCTTCACATATTTACATCGATTTACATAAAAATACTTTTTTACACCGTCCAAAATATTAAATAAATGACATTATAGTTACCTATGCGCCCGCGTGTATTTAAAGTTGAGACCGACCTAAATAATAATTATTTATATTGTTCGTCGCCGATTGCAACACGCAATGCCACAGACGGTAGATCGCATATAAAGGCCCCAAAAATTATATACTTGCACTTACAATATATTAGCAGATGTGTATTTTTTTTTTGTTCATGGTAATTTATATTGTATTTTTTAATCTTTTTTCCCAATTTAGAACCTACTTATCATAGATCATTGAGAGTGGTACCCTTTAGGGTAAAAATTTAAGTGTTTGATTTTCTTCAAGTGCAAATCATTTTATTTTGACAATGATTGCTTCATGTATAAATTGTCCAAGGCTCCATGCCTGAATTGAGTCTCCTGGGTGTGAACAAAAGGATCCATAACACCAACGGAGGTTGAATTTAACGAAATGAACTGATAATTCACAATGTAACGAATCAAAGTTATAATCTTCACAGAAAGAAATGCTTACGTCTAATGCCTGAAGATGCTTCGAATAATATTACCTTTAACTTGAATATTGAAAAAAGATCCATGACCATGCTTAACACCACAGTTTTCAAATCTTATGAGTCAAGAATTCTAATTGAAAATCTACATGTTAGAGGTAAATTTAATGTGATCTGTTGCTATCAATAAAATCATGGAGTGATATTTTTTTAAATGCACTAATACTCCATACTCCATGATGTGCTGGTTTACACATCTCTTCTTATTACATGTGCAAAGAAAAATTTTTGAAAGCAAAAAAAGGAAAAAGAAAAGAAAAATCTAATATATTTAAAAAAAACAGAGAGAAATTTAACGTACATCTGGAATTCGCATTATGATCAATCATACAGTAATCTTGTAAATACCTCTCTTCTAATGGAGATTATAATTTTGATTTGCTGCATTTCTAAAAAAACCAACTCATTTCAAAACATCAAACTTTGGAAGATGGTGCGCACAATAATAAAATTAGAGAAAAAAGTGTTCGTGGGTTAGTTATCTGTGTTGGGCCGCTAGATCGGTCCATCATATGCATTTCTTAGGTCAGTGGAAAATCTTCCGTTCCGGTTTGCGTGGCTCTTGCCCTCCGATCGTCGACGCCGGCCACGCAGGGAGCCATAGCCTTGCCTTCGCCGAGTCCATTCATTCACTGTTAGTCATCTTACAATTTAATAATAATCTTCCACGTCTCATGAACTGTAGGATTATATGCGGATCTTGACCCTGAAAGGCTGAAATTCTGTTATTGGCATATTTTTCTAGGAAGTTAACCTCGCAGTATGTTGGTGTGAAGAAACGGGGATTTTCCTGGTTCATTTCTTAACAGTGCTGAGGAGTTCTTACAACATTGATATCAATCGGGCTACAAGGTATTTCCTCAGCCACCTACCTCGGTGTTTCCTCTCTCTCATTAATGGGGATTTTGGAGTGCGTTCTAGGGTTCTAGCATTGAAAATCAAGTTGTGTACTCAGAGTAAAGCCTCGACCTCTTTCTCAAATGGTGGTAAACTTCCTGTCATATCCATTATTAGCTTATTTTTCGCTTGGACCATTGTCAGAAGTGGT
>JANTPZ010092039.1:0-16340 GCA_025593235.1 Vachellia pachyceras
ATGATGACGTAGAGAAATCCTGATCGTCCACCTGTACTCCCACCTCCATATCATCATCACAGCTGTGGTAAGGATCAGCACTGCTAGTGGTGGAACTGATCTCTGCCTCCAACGATTGAATCATACTCATAAGCCTACCATCTTCTTCACAGTACTGATCTTCTTCCTGAGGAGTTTCTTCCATTAGAGCCATGAGAAGGATGTTGTTGGACTCTGAGAACTCAAGCCCTTCACACACACTCTCAGAAGTTGAAGAAGAAGCAGCAGCCATGTAGTTAACTGTTCTTTACCTTTTACTTTCTTTTCTGGAAATGGCTAAAGTGAGAGAGAGAAAGAGATAGATATAGAGAGAGAGAGAGATGAAATGAAGCAATGGAAGAATTGAAGAAGTCACAGAATGGCTTGAGAGGTGAATAAGAGAGTGCAATGTTTATATAGGCAAATCTCATGGGACTGAAACATGAGTGTTGAGATTGGTTGTCATAGGCCCACCGTTCATGTGAGTTCTAATTAATTAATCATGTATAAATTCTCAATGAAGAAGTGGGATTTGTGGAGATCTTTAACCAACGATACATGATCATAGTTCTAAAAATAAATCAATATTTTAATTATTTTTTGTCATATATCTATATATTTGTTTAGTTTATAGCCGCTTAGAACAAAACAAGGCTTTAATCCATAACTTAGTAAATAAGTTATGTTTTTTGTCTATAAAAATTATAATTTTCAAGAATAATTATAAATGTAAAAAATTATTAGCGGGAAACGATATTTTTCTTTTTTTCCTCTCACCATAGCCTCATACTGATATCTGTAGAATATGACGATCGTTTATATATTTGTGGAGATGTGTTTTTTAGAATTCAACAATTTCTTTGTATATAACTAATTCAAAATTTAAATGCCATAATTATAGATGTACTAAATTGAGTTTAATTATATTATTTCATTAAAAAATGTAGGAGAAAATGATACATAAAAGATATGTCCCATCGATGTTGAACTGGGAAGCAACAAAGGGAACAAGTCCAGGTGTGCATAACATAAAATAATGGAAAGTTGGGTAACATATGGGATCCAATAGTTAATTAATAGTGTGATAATTAATGCTTTTATTTTGGAATGTCAAGTAGTGATATGATGACTCAGTTGTTCATTTGGTGAAGTAGACATATATTCTTATTATTGTAAAGAATCATGTGTTCAACAAAGCGGTGGGCTGCAGTGGTGAAGCCACTGTCATTTCCCCAGACATACACGAGTTCGAATTTGGAGTTGCATTTGTTGAGAGGGGATTACTTGCTCTTGGTACAAAGCACCTTATAGGGGCGTGCTAAAATTATATTCCGCTCCGGATTAGTTGATTACCCCGGATTATTTGATCCGTTGAAGAAGGTCAGGAACCTATGAAAAAGTGCCGGATACAGGAGGGAATCGTGGGGGGCTGGGCGATAGGCTTATCCGCCCTTTATCACCAAAAAAAAAAATAAAGAATCATGTGTTCCACCAACACACAAGTGCAATAAGGATTGAAGGTAATTCATGGTTGGTTGCTCATTTGTGTTGGAAAAATTACTGTTTAAAGACTACCTTTTAAAAAAAAAAGTTTGAATTTCACATGATTCCCCACTTAGTATAATAATGCTTATTGTTTGATGTTTCCATACATAACTTAATCGCACCCATGTAGTATACTTTTATTTTTTTTTTTAATTTTCTTTCACACATGTATTCTTATATTCGAGGGAATTATCGTGGAGTGTGTATATATCAAGCATCACACACACATTATTTTTTTTAGAAGATGTCTTTAGCGATTTTGAATTTGATAAGTTCAAATCAAAGAAGGATTTTTTAGGCAGAAGAAGAAGCAATTATGGTTGTGGACATCTTGCCTAACAGCATTTAAATTTGTTAATTAATTTATTAGGATTTGTGGAGATTTATGTTACCATGTTGCAAAGGGTAACTCCAACAATACACTTTCGGTTCATCTAGTTTAATATATTATTAAAAAAATGTACGTGTTAGTGGCGATTATATAACCATTCCAGATCAGAGACCGTTAATCCAGCGATAAGTATGGTTAGTAGTTGTTAATGAAAATAAGTTAAAGTATACATTTGGTCATTTAAATTTATGTCAAGTTTTAGTTTGATCTCCTGTGTTTAAAAAGTAAACTATTAGTCCTGTTATTTTAACACCGTTAGTTTCATTTAACCGAAAATGGATATTCAGCAGATTTTATTGGTTATTTTGTAGTTAAATGATAATGAAACATGATTGGATTTTAAAATATAAAAATTACTATGTTAAATAATTAAAATTTAAACATATTTTATCAGCATTTAATCACAGAATCACCATTTAAATTTGTTAAATAAATAAATTTCATTAGAAGAAACTAACATCATTAAAATAAAGGAATAAAAAGTCTATTTTCATTTACAAAAAAGCATACTTAGCTTTTTAAATTTAACGATTAAAATAAAATTTAATGTAAATTTAAAATTCATAAGTATACTTTACCATGAAATTTTTCGTTGCACACGTGGTCAAATTTGCTGTGACGTTATTAGCAGTTGGATACAAATTACAATAATTTATTTGGAATAATGTTTTCAAAAGCCAAATATACATTCAACAGTATTTTTTATAAAATGACACAATCTTCTCACAATTTTACCTCGGTTTGAATAAAAGTACTTCTCAACCGTGTTCCTTAACAGGTACAATTACCCGCTTTGATGGCAGGTTTGATGACTAACGAGGAACATACGCAGAGGTTCGTAATCTGGTTGGTGCTTACCATGTTGACGTTGGAATTTTGAAAAATTTTCATTGTTTTGCAGATAATTCCAGAACCGCCACCAGTTCCAGCATCCAAATTAATTTTGCTACAACAATATAGACTTATTTAAAAACGAAACTATTTAACTATTCTATAAGATAATTTATAGTCAAATTAGAAAAAATAAGAATTATAATTTATATTTTATTAAATTTGTCTTTTCAAGAATTATTTTGCAAGTATTTAAATTAATAAAACGTATAATATATTGGAGTGTTACTAAGTAAGTTATAAGAATTCAAAAAAGAGAGAGAAATCAGGTCAAAAAAAAAAACAGAGAGAGAGAGAGAGTCATTGTGAGGTTTTTAGGAAATAATGTAATAACTGTAAAGTTTGAAAAACAAATAACCTATTGTTGTTTTTTTGCATAAAAAAATGTTATTGAATTCTACTTATTTGTTGTGAAACTCTTTTGAAATTATATTTTTTTTTTGGAGCTTTATAGTGGTTCTCCATGTAAATATTATCATAAAGTGGATTTAATAAAGAAAATAAATATCAAAGGCCTTTCTTGAAAAACTAATGGCCCTTCCTAGATAAACAACAATATTCTTCTCCTTGAAATATTTTATAAAGTGACATCTTCAAACCTCCACAAACATCATTAACACTTTCAAAATGACCTGTCTGGATCATATAAAATTCTATTAATTGATTCCCAGGTCAATTCCCATTTAATAATGAAGATTTGATTCTTCATATTTTTATTAAAAATAAAAAAGATTTTGGTTCTTTTCATCTTGCACATCAATATATACATATCTTGATGCATCATTATCACAAAAATCTGACCTCCAAACATAGTTGCCCACTCCAAAAAATTATTAATTATTCCTTTGAATTCAATAGTGTCACAAATTGTCGCTTAGTTATTGGTCATTAGTTGGATACATTTGTCACCTTTGTCACATATGTCCCCAATTGTCTAATGAATTTCTTTAATGTATTATGTTCACCTGGATGTGTGCCACTTGTTAATGGTCAAGCAGACATCACAACGTCAAATTAGCTATATGCATTTCTTCTTTACTACTTATTTATAATGTTGGAATATGATCCTATCGTATAATCATATATACAAAAATTATCCGCATTCATTCCCTCCAATTCTTAATTTTTACTACCAATTCAATATATTTAAAAATTAGTTGAATTAATTATTTGTTATAAATATGTATTGATTTTTTTAAAATACCATTTTCAACTGATCATGTGTATTGTAACTACTATTTCATAGAAATTTCCTTATTAATAGGAATATTTATAAAAATTATAAATTTAAGAAATAAAGTGAATTATCATACATGTATGCAATATATATTGAAATCAAAGTAAACATTTTATATTTAGCAGGATGTATGCAATATATACAAAACTCAACTGAATTAAATAAGTGCAATTAATAAACAATAAATATTTGCAAAGATAATGGCATGTTTGGCTACATGCTTAGGGGCTTCAAAATCCCGTTTAATAGTGTTTTTCCGCAAAACATGATAATCCCTTTTTACATATTTAACTCGACTTACATAAAAGTACTTCTCCACCGCATTCCCTTTACCTATAGCAACCCCACGACTAGTGGCGGACTCAGGACCAGTGGTTTAGGGGGTGCAAACTATTTTTTTGAGAAGATAAATGGGACTTAGTCTTCATATCTTTTGAGAATAATTTAGTGGGTTCAAAATTAACAAACGAGTAGGTGCAAAATAAATCACATAGCACTAATATATACCTAATTTTCTAGAAGTCAAGGGGTGCGGCTGTACCCGCTGGAGACCATGTAGGTCCGCCCATGCCCACGACGCTCTGTCGCACCATAATTAGTTTGTCTATATAAAGGTTTCACTCTCTTCTTCAACTTCAAACCCCAACAATTCAAGTGTCCTACCTCTTCCACACAGATTTAACCGCAACACAGCTTAATCACTTCCTTCTTTGCTTCTTAGTTTCTTCGGTCCCACTTCCTGATATTTCCTAAAGAGGAAAATATACCATTTTATTCTCTCTCCAAGAACTGAGAAGAATATAATATGGCTTGTCCTTCTTCATCAATTGAGCTGTGTGAGGCAAGTAATGTCCTTCTCGTGACTTTAATGGAAGAAGAAGCAACCCAGGAAGATCATTATTGCCAGAACCTTTTTGAAGATGAAAGGCTTGTGAATATGATTCAGTCATTTGAGGCAGAGATTAACAGCAGAAGCCCTTTGTTGATGGAACAGGTGGATGGTCAGGATTGCTCCACGTCGGCATCATCACCAGTCACTGATGATGATTATGATTGGCTTATGGATATGGAGCTTGTCCCTTCCATGTCATCACATGATGATTTGAGTTATGCTAATTGGAGTGCTTATGCAGATGTGAATGGGGATTATTCTTCTGATAAGCATAGTTCTATTTTTGTGGAGTTCTTGGGTAGCATCTGATGCAGAATTGTAATTGTAATAGGAATATTTTCTCTCTTTATTATACTTGATGTTGATGGGAAAATTGTTATATTCAACAGTGATATGTCAACTTGCACTCCATACCCCTCCTCTTTACAAGATTAGATACTCTAAAATTACCAGGCTTCAGAAATCACTCAAAATTAATTAAAAATAATAAATATGTAAGAAATCACTCAAAATAATAAATATGTAAAAATAACAACATCAATGGCACGTCAACAATTTTGACATGAACCTTTAATTTATATCATTTAAAATTATAGAGACTAATAGTTTCAAACAGACTAAATTTCAAACACAAAAAACAAAACTTTAAACCTACATTGATCAAAACCCGGATTTAGAAAAACTAAGAAAACAAAAGGTTAGTTTGACAAATGCTATTATTTATAACAATCAAATTTAAAATTCACTAAAACAAGGTAAATAATCTTTTCTATGGTAATTAAACGTCAAATAAATTTGATTTTTATTAATTTTTAACAAATATAAAAAATATTTTCAAGCATAAATATAAAATATACACGTGTCCTAAATCCTTTTGAAATCATAAAGACTAATAACTTCAGACGGATTAAACTTCAAGAATAAAAAACAAAACTTTAAAACTATAGGGATCAAAACCCAAGTTAAGAGAAACTATGAGGATTAAAAGTTGATCTAACCATACTGTTATTTATAACAATCAAATTTAAAATTCATTAAAACAAGATACACAATCTTTTTATGGTAATTAAATGTAAAATAAATTGAAAAATTTAGTCTTATGTCCCAAATAAACAAGTTATTTAAGGAATGATCCCATGAAGGAAACTATTTAATGAGAGGTCTCAATTGATAGTATAAGATCATTATATTAACAAAATCATGTACTGTGTAGACAACACATCATGTTGTCAATAGAACTTCTCATTAAATATTTTTATCTATGGAATCATTCCTTAAATAACTTGCTTATTTGGGACCTAAGACTAAATTTTCCAAATAAATTTGATTTTTATTAATTTTTAACAAATATTAAAAAAGATTTTCAAGCATAAATATAAAATAAGCACATTCATATTCTACACGTAATAAAAAAATTTTAATAAATTAAACTAATTATAATTTATGAATAATAGTGTTTCGTTTACAGTCCATCATATAATACATGTGGCCTTGTTGATGAGAGATCATGCTTTTCTTAATTAATTTATTTGACAGAGAGTCTCCCTTTCGAAGCTTAGAGCACACAAATTAAGGCACAAAATTAATCCAAAAATACACGGGATTGGACCAAAATTTGCTAACTTCCAGATAAAAAAATACCTTCTCACAGACACACACTTACACTTTCTCGTGTAAAAACATGAGTCCAACTAAGGTAAAGACCACCACACAGTAAAATGTTAAATGAATGATGCCAATGTGACAGAGGGTGACCTGAAGGTGTTTAAAAAACAAGAGAGGCTTGAGGAAACAATTTGAACACCACAAGAAGCACGTTTGTCATTAAAAAAAAAAAGGGAAACCATGTTAAAATATTTATATGATTGAGCATAAACCTTGTACTTAATCGTCTTCAATGCTTCTAACTTAACCAGGTCATTCACCACCAAGTCAAAACATCTTGTTGCTGCATTTCACAATTGATCAACTTCAGTAAGGTGTTTGTTGCTCAGATTATTCCCAATTATTGTCTGATTACATACATTTTACATTGCACTGTCACAATGCTTCACAATACAAGTATTTTGATCATGGTCTCTCTCTCTCTCTCTCTCTCTCACACGCATGGGGATAAAATTAACTAAAAATTTAGACATAACTTAAAATCAAAAACCAATCATCAATATATATATATATAATAAAATCAATAACAAGTCATGCTACTTACATATCATAAATAATGTAACTCATTTCTCATACTTGGTGCAATTTCAAAGGGAAAACTAACTGAAAATCTTCATATAGTGCAGGGCTGCAGGAGGAGGGGAAAAGAGGCTTGCTGCATTTTGAACTGCACTATTTTCTTCATTCACCCTTTGGTTTGGATGGGGAGAAACATAGCGGTATGGAGAATACAAGAAGAAAAAACTCCCAAAACTAATTTTAGAATTTTTGAGAGCTTTCCCTCGTAGTATTCTTTCCCCTGCTTTTCTCCCCATCTAAATCCAAACCAAGCCTTAGCAACCGAGTTATTAGAAATTCAGAAATAAAAGAAGCCAAATTGCATCCGTTTCATGATCTGGGTAAACTTGACTATCAACCCAAGAGCTTACCAAACTCCAGGTTTAATTGCCAATTGACAAATTGCCCTAACCTAAACTCCTTAACTTGCCCAAGTTTAAAAAAGTTTAATCTTCATGAAGTGGAAGAAGAAATTGTACTTGCATGTTTACAATAGCAATGACATGGACAGTATAAATCAGCTGGCAGATGTTTATCTAATCAAATGCAGAGACATTCCCACACGCTCAGCACAACTACAGTATGCTGCACCAGGACATTCACAATGCTCGGTACAACTACACTGTGCTGCGCCAGGAGATCGTTTTAGACATGTCAATACATCAGAAGTACCTGCTTTATCATCACTTTTATATAACTGCCCGTGTTTCAAACATGGTTTAATACCATTAGTCTTTACAGCTCCATCTAATGTTTTGGTCATTGTAGATTCAAATCGTTGATTTTGGTTAAGGATTACTTTTAATGAGTTTCAGTTTTGATTCCCATACTTAAACTCCAACCAACCAAGTCCTTATGAAACATCAAATCCAACTATATGAAAGTAAACTAACGGAACTAAAATTTGTATAAGGACCAACAATGATATTAAGCCTTAAAACAGTTTACCTATCACTAGAATGATGCTACTGAATCAGAAAAATACAAAGTCAGACATCTCAGAAGCAGAGTGTTAAAATGAAATCTTAAAGTATTCAACAAATTCTCAAAAACGATGAGAATTCACAAGGAGGATCTCAGATGAGTAAGGTAAACATCAAGTCTGGCAGGAGAGGCCACCACAAGCAGAAAGCTGGGCAGTCTTTAGGCCAAGATCAGCACTAAGATTCTTCATTGTCCACCTTGCACATGATTTTCTCAAACAAAAGCAACAAAAGAAGTTCTAGGAAAAAAACTTACGAAAAGCAAATAAACAGAATCCCAATACACAACAAATCCAACATTGCACAACAAAACAATCCAAGGCATATAAGCGGCTAGTAATAAAAATGAAGAGGGCAGAAGTATAATAGCCGATTACACACAACTGAAGCAAAAACTAACAATAGTTGTTTTTTTAAAAAAAAAAAAAAAGTTAACTCAACCTTTCTTCAAAAGCGTCAAATATTTATCTGAACAGATTCAAATCCAAATAAAAATGAAAAATTTAAAACAGAAACGGCGCGACCGCGCCCTTCACAGGGTTCACAAGGATCCAGTGAACAGATGACAAGGGGAGTAGACAAAGCCCTAGGATGCGAAGGTTCTGCAAACTTGCCTGAGAACAACCACGCAGGGCTGACGACGGCGGACGGCGTCCGAAAGCTAGCTCGAGCCAGTATGCAGTGCTTGTTCGTCCGCAAAGAAAAACGGAACCCTATTCCGTACCGCCAGATGCGAGTAACATAAATACTTAAATAGAATTAAAAAAATAGAGAGAAAACTTGAGAACGGTGGGATCTGTGTAGTAATTTTAGCCAAACCGTATTTGGAAACCATTTTAGAATATATTATACCGATTTTGAATCAAAATTTTAAAAGATTGTGTTTAAGAAGTTATTAAATTTTACGGAGTTCAAAGAAAAAGTAAGTAGGAAAGAGAAAAGATAAATAAATAAAAAGTATGAAAGAAAAAATTTAGTAAAAGATATGGTATGATTTGATAAGAAAATATATTTTCAAAACTTAAGTTTTTTATCCAAAATAGTTTTACTGAAAAACGTGAGTATTTGGACAAAACCTAAATTTTAGGGTAAAATTTAGGTTTTAAAACCGAACATAGATTTCAGAATGAGAAGCCAAACAAGCTCTAAAAACAAGAGAGAGCATGAGAAGTTATGAGTTTTTTCTCCGTCAACGTTTCCTCCCCTCTCCTGCTTCATCTGTCATTTTTACACATAGGTCAGACTTTGAAGTTTATTTTGGTGAGTACTATTTTTGCTAATCACTAAACTCCTTTTATAAAAATTGTTCTATTCATTTAGATAAATCTAATGGTGTAATTTATTTTACGGATAAAGCAAATTTCTGATTTAGGATTTGGATCAAATTTTGAGTTTTGACAATAGGTGACTATAGGATTGTAGTGCTAAAATAGTAGTATATTTTAATTGGCTTATTTTTGTCATTTTGTTGATTTAAGAATTTTGAATAATTTTTCTATATAATCAGATTATTAGTTGAATATATATGATTTTTGTATAATTAAGTTTGATTTTTATAATTTATTCTAGTATATTAGATCCTAAATTAATTATTCAATTAATTGTATTTAAGGTTTATGATAAGATATACATATCAGGAATTTTTGGAGAAACTTTAAACGTTGAAATTTGATGTTCTTAAATAGATTGAGTAAATAATTATATTGTTTTAGTGATTCCAATAAAGAAAATAATTTATGCAAGGGAGAAATGTGATTTTTGCAATAAGGATTTGAGGGTGCTTGATTTATGTGATTTTTGTTGAGATCTAAAGTGAAAATGTTGAGGATTAATTTTTGGAGATGGAAGAAATTATTAATGGTTATAATTTTGACAAATGGAATAAAGCTATTGAATGATAAAAGTGTGAATGTAATAATTAATTTGAATTATAATTGTAATTGGGAAATCATTGGATGACTTAAAATTTAAATAGTAAGTGAGTTTTATTTAAATTCACACATTATTGTTTTGGTTAGTATTACATTAACATGTAATTAAATTAATTGTGTAGATTAATTATATTTTGGTAACTTGAGCTTTAGGCTGTAGATTTTTGTGGTAGTATACTATTACTTTAGTGTAAAATAACCATTTTCCACTTATACATGCTTGAGATATATTTGTAAGTGATTTTGAATTTATTATTATAAAAATATTGTTATTTGATAAACGTTGGATTAAGAATATTGAAAATGCATAGTCAAATTTGTAGTCAAAAGGTTGATGTGTTGTAATGATAATGCTTGCAAATGCTTCTTAATAATTATTCTTGTGATTTTATTGTTCTTAGGTGGTTTATTCATTTTTTTTATGGTGGGTTGCATCTTTAAATGGGGAGAATGGTGCGGACCAAATCAAGTCAATCAGACCCAAAAGGCAATGCCCAACTTAATCAGTTAGGGTTTGATTATGTTATTCTTCTCCATCAGTTGAAGGAACAAGTGGTGAACACAGTTGATAAGAGGATGCAGAAGTTTAAGGAAGAAATGAGGCAACGAAGGAGTGAGGAGATCCATATAGAAAACAGATAATGGCACCCCTAATGTAGGGCAATCAGGGGGTCAAGAGGGAGGAGACCCAAGAGGCATCTCCTCGAGGTAAGGTTTACAGGACTATTATATATCCAGGGTGTGAAAGGATGTGTCAAGGCATAATTCTCTGAACTTTAATGCTAAGAAGGATACAATTAAACCAAAGCCTTATATCAACATATTGGAGACCATCTTTAAAGCGGTAGACATTAACTCCTATCAGATGGCTAGTGTGATCATTTATCTTTTGAAAGATAATGCTAAGCTAAGGCGAACTAGTGTAACCGGATCAGGTGACTCTCATTATACTTGGGAGCAATTTAAGCAAAGATTCTTGAATCATTTTCTTTCTAGCAGTAATAAGGCTGGAGAAGGAATCTAATTTCCCATCAAAACTCTCTATACCTTAAGAGGGTTAGGCCTAAATTGAAGTCATTTCTAGCCTACAAGATAAAGAGAGTTTTGATGGGAACTCGGATTCCTTCTCCAACCTTAGCATTGCTAAAAAGAAATGATCTAATAATCTTTTCTTGGATTACTCCCAAGTATAATGAGAGTCATCTGATCTAGCTTAGTATTATCTTTCAAAAGAGAAATGACCACTCTAGCCATATGATAGGAGTTAATGTCAACCACCTTAAAGATGTTCTCCCATATGTTGATCCAAAGTTCAAGTTTAATTGTGTTCTTCTTAGCATCAAAGGTCAGAAGATTATGCCTTAACACGTCTTTCCGCACCTTTGATATAGAATGGGCCGTTAACCCTAGCTCGAGAAGCTGCCTTTTGGATCTCCTCTCCCTTGACCCCTTGATTGCCTCACACTAGGGGTGCATATCTGTTCTATAACTGGATCTCCTCACTCCTTCCTTGCCTAATTTCTTCCTAAAACTTATGCATCCTCTCATCAATTGCATTCACCACCAGTTCTTTCAACTGATTGATAATAGTAACTGGCCTGATCAAATCATGTTGATTAGGATTGTCATTACCTCTTGGGTCTAATTGCCTTGATATGGTCCACACCATTTTCATTCCTTCCAAGGCCATTCTATTATTGTTTTGTTTGATTCAGGTGCTTCACATTCCTTCATATCACTTGATTTGTTCACAAATATATTTTTGTTTATCTATATTACCATATGGTGTAAGGGTTTCATCCCTGCTAGGGCTGTTGTGATGACCACACATACGTGTTCTGGTCTTATCTTTCGATTTGAGGGTCAATCCTTTGAAATTGAATTGATATGTTTGCCTCTCAAGGGCATTGAATTGATTGTTGGTACGGATTGATTGACAACCAATGGTACTTTAATGGATTGCAAAGAAAAAGATAGTTAAATTATGTATATGTAGGGGTTCCTTTGATTCCTATGCTTCTGCCTATAAATTAGGAGTTTTTATAGTCATAGTTAATTGTTAAAAAGCTGTTTATTGAATTAAGTAACTAGTTAAAAAAATTGTTGTTACACTGTATCTAGAAATAAGAAATTGATGTTTTTTTAATTATTCTTCATTAAACAAAAATGAATTTTTTTACTCCAAGTAAATCGTTGTAATTACGATTGAAATGCTTTATTAGGTGCATTATTGTCGTGGGTAATAAACAAAATGACTTGCTATAGTTTGTATGAGGGGTTTCCTTTACGTTCTATGACAAGGAATACCCCACAGTTCCACACAATACGATGCATTGTCCCATTATAGACAGTGAGACGTAAGAAAGGAAAGCATGACGACACATAGGTTGTATACATAAAAAAAAAAAAAGAACTGGACTCCTACAAAATCATATAACCAGCACAGAGCATATAAGCCCAATGCAGAGGAAACAAAACACTCCCCAACGAAACCATTGGTCTAGTTGTTAAGAAATTAACTAAACCCATGAGATTAGATTCTGCTATCGATATGACGAGCCTCGAGCTTATTTATAAGCAATCATATTAAAGTTAACTCATAAACTTTATAGTCCAAACACGAAACATAGCATCGACGCTCCACACCATGCATGACGCTGCAGAAAATAACAGGCAGTGGGAACCACACTTGTCAAATTTCAGCAAATTGATATTTGCTTATATATAGCTTTCTCCCCTAAGTAACTTTAGATAGAGAGGCTTCCCTTCTCTCCAAATCATCGAACAAGAACCATATCTCATTCACCCTATGATCAAACTCGAATAAGAACCATATCCACCTCTCTTGCTCTTTGCAAAAGAAGAGAGGACCACTTAGTGCCTTCAATACTGGCCCTCAAGACACTAACTTGCTGCCCAACATTAGATCGAATCCCTCATAAACCCACTGAACTGCCTCACTGCCGCATACACCGGCTTCGACCTCCCGACGAAGAGGCCATCCACAGGCTTCAGTGATCACAGGTGCTGTCATCTCAATTTTTTGGTTGCAGCCCTTCTTCCCCTCAGTATATATAATCGAATAACCTGTAAAACATAGTGCTAAGGATTCATGAAATTAAGGACTAGATTGAGCAAAGGTCTTTGTTCCTCACTTGTGTAAAAAAATGGGCACTTGTTGAATACAAGCCATGTATGCATTAACGTTCAAAGACCATATTCATGTAAATTGAGACGAAATCCTTACTACATACTTACCTTGTAAAAATTATGTTGGAAAAATAACTTCTACCATTAATACAAACGTGCACACAGAAATAGTATAGTTTTTGGAGGGTATAATATGACTCACATTAGGCAACATTTGATCAAAATAAACATAATGTCTGATTATTAATAATGAATAGTTAGTAGCATTAAATATACAGATATACTAGTTGTAAAGATATATGTAATATAAAGTTGAGCCTAGCTTTTAGTGATAATCAGTGAATATTAATTTCTCAGATTTGCAAAAGCTTTATCCAAGTCAAGGGGGTGATTGCGAATGCTATTATACTACTGATCTTGAAAAGTTAATAGTTAAGAATTTCCCAACTAAATGGCACGAGTATTCATTTTAATCATAATTATAAGTATTTTCATAATATAGTATGTAGTTGTCACAGAAGGGTCCATCACTAGGTGATACTTCAGTGATCACAGGTGCTGTCATCTCAATTTTTTGCTTGTAGCTGTTCTTGCCTTGAATATAATCAAACAAGCAATCTATAGAACATGAAGAGGGTGCACAGGATTAGTGAAAGATCCATTTACCATAATTGGACTTATTAGTTCTTATTTAGGACTATATTGGGCAAAATTCAAGTCTGTTATTAAAGTTACCTTAAATCCTTGGTTTTGCTCTCTTCGAATATAGAATTGACTTTTTCGAAGGGGGAAAAGCTTTAGAAGTGAAGTTTCTTTTCACTTCGCCTTAATATTGATTTTACTTGTATCTTATCCGAATATGCTCTACTCATCATTGAACACATTTTCTAACTATTTTGGTTGAAGAGAAAAATGTGAAACAGAGAATAGAGCATATTATATTTATATATATATATATGGAATATGTGAGCGTTTGGATTACTTGTTAAAGTTATTTTTCTAACGCAATATACTGTCTGCGAGGTAACTACATGAGATTAATTTTATTTCGATTTATATGAACGGATTTCTCTGATACCCTAACAAACATGTTAGTTGAAAAGGTAGCTTTCAATGCCAATCTAGACGTTTGATCTCACTTAAATTTAGAAGACGACGAAATTGTACCTTACGTAATCTTTTGTTCCTAAAATGACAAATAATGTCTACGTGAAATGTATTTTTCTTTTTGAAAAAAGTTTTTGTCTATATTATGTAAAATATTTATTCCAATTTTCTTAATTTTGGGCGTGAACGCAACAGTGCAACACAGCAATTTTTTTTTTTAATTTTTTTGTCGTCGGCAACCCAACAATTACTTCAAAACAAATGTTTAATTTAATCAGTACAATATTTAAGGAAAATTGGAAATTAGTTAAATAAATTTAATCACCCGCTACAAAAGAAATTTTTTGGGGTCTATCATTTTTTTCCTAGTTTTATGAACTGTCAAATTAATTACGTGTCCATAGCCAAAATTATAAGTTTTAAAACTGAATAATTATAATTATTTCCTGTGGATAAAAAATTAAATAATTCTTAAATGCATGGTTATCATGTTCTCTCATCGCATTTTCTGTCCTCTCAATTTTTCTTCAGATCCAAGGGAATAGTTAAACTTAATTGTTTAATTTTGTTAATATTTGCGATCAGGTAAATTGAGTCTGTTAATTGAAGACGAAAGGAGTCGTTCGTTTTATATAGCATACATTTAAGTAATTTTGACTTTAATTAAAAAAAAATCTTTCAACAATATTAACAACCATTCCAATTATAAGTGAGACTTACTATAAAATAAATCAACATATACGTGACACTTCCTCTAAATTCATGTTTTGATATCAAAACTTGTCAATATCATCAATTTAGTGTCTGAATTAATGGTATAGAAACCACTTTGTTACGTGATTTACGATATATGAGGTAAAGTAAGTATGTGATATAAATTTTATCTCAATTCAAATGAATATATTTTTATACACTAAGCCAAACTGAACCTAATAAATTTCTGGAAAGATGAGACTCATCATCCCATCTTCTACTAAAAATATTACTCTATTTATAATGAGCTTGCAGCTGAAATTGTAAATCCATATACCTTCTTTATCATTTCATCATTGAAGAATTGAGCCATACCATCTCCCTCCATTTATTCCTTTTAGAATCACAAAATTAAGAACATATTAATGGGAAATTTGCAGTCAAGTCCCAAATAAGGGAATCAATAAATAAAATGTCCCAAAGATTCACAAAATTACCATAAGGTTCTAGGAGTAGCTGTTGAAGTTGTCATTAACAACCTTAATTACGAGCCTTCATTAACAACCTCAGTGACTACTTTTGGGACTTTATATTAATTTTGTGAATCTTTAGGACCTTTAATTCATTAATTCTCCTATTCGGGATTTGATTGTAAATTTCCCTATTTTAATCTCTTTTTATAAATATTTTTCTTAGTCTCCCTTTCTTTCTTCTTCTTCTTCTTCTTCTTCTTCTTCTTCTTCTTCTTCTTCTTCTTCTTCTTCTTCTTCTTCTTCTTCTTCTTCAAGTGTGAGGTTGAGTTTGAAGCCTAAGTGGAAGGTAAAATCAGTGATTTAGTGATAAAAAGAGAAAGAGAGAATATTTGCTTTAAAAGCAGCTGGATGATGCTGCTCTGATAATCAGGGAAATACTTATATGGTCTAAGAGTAATCATATCATTTGAACTCTATCCAATCAAAACATAACTCAACAAATTTTAATTTTAGTTGACTGATGACTCATTTGACAAATGAGTGACAGACTCAGGACCCTGGTTCATGGTGTAAAATATTTTTTTGAAAAGATAAATGAGATTTATTGTTAATATCTTCTGAGAAAAATTTGAGCAAAAATTTAATAGGTTCAAAATTATTAAATGAGTGTTTCTAAAATAAATCGCATAGTACTAATATATACCTAATTTTTTTGGAAGTAAGCCGCACCTCCTCGAATACATACAGATCCTTTGGTGAATGCAGTGGTTTTAAGAAAAATAAACCTCTTACAGATGATTTTTTGT
>JANTPZ010092040.1:0-14758 GCA_025593235.1 Vachellia pachyceras
CTATCTTAGAAGCACATTTGTCCATCCCAAGCATTAATAGTATTGCCATTTGTTCCTAAAATATATCATGTAATCCTAATGCAGCATCTGAAGGACTTGGATGATCTTAGAACACAGTTTGCAGCAACTAGAGCAACAGCAGACGCGAGTGCTGCATCAGCTCAAGCAGCACAGCTCCGATGTTTGGAACTTGTGAAAGAGTTGGATGAGAAAAATAGTTCACTGAAAGAGCATGAGGATCGTGTAACTGTGCTGGGAGAGCAGTTAGATAGTCTACAGAAAGATCTTCAGGCAAGGGAATCTTCGCAAAAGCAATTGAAAGATGAAGTTCTTAGAATTGAGCGTGATATCATGGAGGCAGTTGCAAAAGCTGGAGCAAACAAGGATTGTGAACTGAGGAAGATATTAGATGAGGTTTCTCCGAGGAATTTTGAGAAGATAAACAATCTCCTGGTTGTTAAGGATGAAGAAATAGCGAAACTAAAAGATGAAATTAAGATAATGTCTGCTCATTCGAAGCTCAAAACTAAAGAATTAGAATCTCAGGTAAACAAGCCATTCTTTCTCGTCTAATGTTCAATAAAGTGGCTTGTTTTCTTGAGTATTAAAGTTTTGAGAATGTTGACTTTTTTTTCCTGGGAAGCACAGTTAGAGAAACAGCGGCGTGCCGATCAGGAACTGAAGAAAAAGGTGTTGAAGCTGGAATTCTGTCTGCAGGAAACTCGGTCTCAGACACGGAAGCTCCAGCGGGTATAGCTAAGCTTTTTATTTCTTTTCTAGTCGCTAGAATCTAGATTCATTTATGAAACATTATTAGAAACAAAATTAATGAATTTGCATGAGTTCCCATTAGGCATCTTAATGTTTAGTGCATAATATCTCACTTGCAATGCATGCGTAGGCTTGCCAGTCAAATTCAACTGACAAACTTGTATGCGTTTGTGGACAGATGGGAGAGAGAAGGGACAAGGCCATTAAAGAATTGAGAGATCAAGTAGCAGGAAAACCGCAAAGTGGAGTTGCCGGTGGTGAAAAGCAAAACCAGAATTTCTGGGAAACCTCTGGTTTCAAGATTGTGGTATCCATGTCCATGCTGATCTTGGTGGCGTTCTCAAGGCGATGAGTATCATTCCCCTAATTCTATGATTCTTGTATATATATGCACATACAACCTAAGGCCTTCTTATGTTAATTGGGGCAAATAACATTTTTATCTTTAGAGTTACAGGTCTAGTTTATATAATATTACCGAGTTTGTAGCATCAGGATCCCAACGTATTTTTTGCTGTGTTCTCTAAAGTCATCAAAATAGTGGAAAGAGGTTAATTTACTCTTTCCACCCTTAAATAATGATGAATGTAAGCGATCAAAATGATGATTGCGGTGTCCAGCTGGCGAGTCTTTAATAATCTGCCTTTCGGATCATTGGAGGAGTTGATGACATTACATTGATATCAACTGCTTATAATAAGAATATATATGTATCGGCAAAAAAAATAATATGTATATATATCTCCTACAAGTAAGTCGTCTGGTAAAGTGGGTAAAATGGCATCCAATGCATGGAAATGCCGTTATGCCTTGTTATTTGCTTTTTCTTTTTGGTGCAATTATCACTTTAAATTATGGGCCATTCTCTTACTATTTTGGATATTTTAACTTTTTAAGTCTCCACGAGACAATCATAAAACCAGCCACCTAATTATCGTTTTTTCCACCGTCTTTTTGCCTAAGGGTGTTTTTGTTAGGATGGGAAAGGGGGTTCTATGGAGAAATATTTGAATCTCATCTATTCTATAAATATCATACAAAATCGCATCAATCGAACAGCTTTTTAAGAAATACGAAACATTTAAATCTTACAAATAGAGCGATCTATTCCTTGCTAAAAGAAAATGAGCTCAGGGAATTTTTTGAGTTGGATTTAAAAAAAATAAAAAAGTGGGATTCAAAATTTTTAATTGATTTTTCTCACTTTTTTTATCATACATCCTATATATGTTAAAATTCTTTAACCATACTTCTTCCTTTTTTTTTAAATTCAATTGAAAATTTTTCTCTTCGCTCTTGTCCCATTCAATTCTCTTGTACCAAACACTCCTTATAATATGGTTGGCTTGAAGGGAGAGTATGCTAGAAGAGGGGATGAGGGAAGGGTAAAGAATGGTTAGGAAGAGAATCATCCTGTTTGGTTTGGTTGAAAGGGAGGTGAGGGAATGTATTTTTAATGATTCCCTATTTGGTTAGGAGGGAAGGGAAGTGAAGGGAAGGTGATAATTTACAATTTTATCCTAACATATTAAAAAGGAATAATATTTTTTATTTATAATAATATATTTACAGTGTAAATTAATTTTACAACAATTTTTCAATTTATAATAATATCTTTTTAAAATTTTAAATTAATTTTTATAACATATGTTTTAACTATAATCTTATGATTTTTATTTTTAATTAATTTAAGAATAATACATTTTTATGGGAGAATCCAAAAAAAAACTTCTAAAATTGTAAAATAACACATCAAGGTTTCAAATTTCAATAATTCCAAATTAAGATGCTGGACAAAATATGAAATTTAAAATGTTAGAGAAAATACCACATAACCCCTAGTTAAACTGAAAATGGGGACTTCATTACAACGAGTCACATAATTCATTCGAATGAGCTTTTAAAACCAATCTTTGAGATGAGTACTGAAATTTGAAATCCCATTCGAATTAACTTTGTTGACAATAGTGGGATGATGAATGACAAAAATGAAGTAGGGAATGAAAATAATGGAGATTGGTTTTAAAAATTCATTCGATGAAATATGTGACTAATTCACATGAAGCATTTGTCTTCTGAATATTTGAATGAACCTTCGAAATTAGTATTGAGATTTTTGAAAGCTTATTCAAATAAACTCTGTTGACAATAATGAAATAGTGAATAACAAAAATGGAGTAAAGAATGATAACAATGAAGACTGATTTTGAAAGATCATTTAAATAAACTATTTGATTGATTTGAATGAAGTACTCATTTTCTAGATATTCGAATAAACCTTCGAGAAAAGTATTGAAATTTTTAGAAAATCATTAGAATGAACTCTGTTAATAATAACAAAATAGTGAATGACAAAAATGGAGAATGATTTTGAAAACTTATTCAAATAAAGTCCTCATCTTCTGGATATTCAAATGAATCTTTGAGACGAGGATTGAAATTTTTGAAAACTCCTTTGAATGAACTTTGTTGACAATAATGGAGTAGAGAATAACAAAAATGGAAGAAAACAATAATGGAAATTGATTTTAAAAACCCATTCAAATGAATTCTGTGACTTTTTCGAATGAAGTCCTTATTTTCAGTATAGCTTAGGGACAATGCGGTCTTTTCGCTAATAATTTGAAATCCCTATTTGATTTAGTGTCCTGATTTGGGATTATGTAAATTCGGAACCCTGATTTATACTTTTACAATTTTAAAAGTTTTTTATGGGGTTTATTAAAATATATATTTATTATAAATTTTACTAAAATATATTTTTTATTTATACTAACGTAATTTTGTGTAAATTATTTTTATAATAATTAATTTTTTATTTCAATTTATTTTTATAATATATTTTAAATTAGAGTTATAAAATTAGTATTTTTAATTAATTTTATAATAATACATTTCATTTTTATTTTATTAATATTTTATCTCAAGGGCATTAATGGAATAATAGAAAAGTTGCAGAGTAAACTTGTCAAAAAAATTTGATCCTTCAAAAAATCCTGTATTTGGAGTAGAGTCAAAATAGAAGTGTAGGAGGGGAGGAGAGACTCGATTTGGGTTCTCCCCTCCTTCAAAATTTTAAATCAGATAAGGTAGAAGAGCATTTTCCTTCTTCTCCCCTCCATCCAAACGTTCCCTTGCTCAGCGAAGTTACCTCCTGTCGTTGCATGAATGAGATGCATTTCAAGTGGTGCTACAGAAGGACGTGCGGACGCTTCTTTTTTTCTTTAAAGGGAAAAAAAACGACTAGGGGACCAAAACATCTCCTTAGTTAAAGATCCAAGAGGCACAAACCACACTCTGCCATTTTGAGCACGTCGATTGCTTTTAAGGTGATTGAAAAGAAATGAGTTTATCCAAAAGAGTTAGTCTTTTATATGGTGAATCAAAATTTAAATCACTAAAAAAGATATGTATATATTTAGTGTTTGATAGTGTTTCGAATAAAATTATTTCCCTTGAAGCATACCCTGTGTTTAATAAAAAAACTTTATAGTTCATACAACTAGTACCAGCACTAATATTGATAGTGCTGAAAAATTATGTGCTTTTGAAAACAAAGTTATTTATATTCTGACAAATAAAATAAGTTTATCTTTCTATGCACCCATCTTTTCATTTAAGTACATTTCTTATACACACAGATACCCTCATTTAACTATTTATTGAGGAGAATAAAAATGACGTCACTCCTCAGAAGGTTGTAATACCGTCTCTTCCAAGTGTTTCCTCGAAGCTTAAGAATGTAAAGTAACTACTAATGAACTCATCAACCTATACAATGAATGCAACGAAGCTAAGAACTTCTCTACTCTTCATCATCTTTGAGTTAGCAGGTTTCTAACTCGCATGCACATTTTTCCCATCATCTATCAGCGAGCCGTGACCACTGCTGACTAAACTCCACAATCCATAAACTACTGAGGCTCTCAAAATATATGTACATAATTAGTTATTAACTGCAACTTTTTTCCTACCCCGGCCTAAAAGCCATAACTAGCAGTTATTTGCACAGCAGAAATTCTTTTACCCTCCACAAATATCCCTTCACCTCAGATAAGCTCAGCAGATCCTTTATAATGTAGATTCCCTCCAACTGTACTCTATTGTCTTTCAGCACTTAACACAGCTTGTAATGTTACAGTTCCATCCATTATAAAGTTAAAGTATTGAACTTCTCAATCCACGATCCTCCAGGAAAAAGTTGCATTTTATGCGAACATAGTGAGTTTTCCAGTGACTAATGATATCATCAGAACAATGAAACTTGGAAAAGGCAACAAACTGGTTGAATGAGATGATGGCGCGGCATTTACACCCAGAGGACTTTCGGACCCGTAAAATGGCGAGGTACCTGTGCTTGATGCTGAGCTGCTGCTTGAATTTAACACTGAAGGTGGGGTGCCATAGCTGCAAATGTTGTTAACATACAGGAATGGGATTAGTATAATTGTTAGCACTGCTTTGACAACTTAAGTTATTCACAGGAATGAATTAGTTATCGACTTCTTATCTAAGAATTCATCTTCACTGTTTCAAGTCCATGATTATAATAAAATTTCAGCTTTAAATAATATCTAAGAATTAAGAATTCTTCCAGAAAATCTAGACTCAAACTTACCTTGATGTGTCTGTCCCTGATGATGTAGTTGGAGTGGGAGTGGCAGTTGATGATGTCGTTGTTGTTGGGGTTGATGATGAAAGAGAGGAAGAGGATGACGGAAAAATGCAAGAACCCGTGCCTGTTTAACATTAAAAAAGGAGGGCCTTTAAAAATGGTGTTCAAGAATGAGATAACATTGTTGGTTAATAAGAACTTAAGTCGTCGAGATCTTACTTGGATTCACGTTTACTAGGGTGGCAGTCCCTCCAAAGTCACAGCTTGTTGGTGCTGGATTCTTTTGGTAGTAGCTGTTGAAGGCATAAGAAGCATGGTTCTCAAGAGTATTTGGATTGTAACAATTCCCACTCTGCTGGATTTGTGAACAGTCTATACCACCCATTCCACAAGCATAGTCCAGTGCTGATTGAAGAGCAGCCTCTGCAGCTCCAGTCTTGGCTACACACCAACTCTGGCCTGCAGTGGCTGGAGCATTACTGCTTGTAGGAGGTGGAATGGAGTTCACCCAAGGAGCACCTCCAGATGGGGGTGGATAATATGTTGCTGGTTGTGTCCCCGGAACCGTTATCATTGGGGTTGTCCCAAGATTGGCCGGATTTGTGGGAGGTAATGGCACAGAGGTTGTGGTAGGAATTGTCACAGGCATTGCAGCAGGATTGGTTGGGGGAGCAGGAATGGTGGAGGGAACTGTGATAATGGTTGGTGTTCCTGGGGTTGTAACAACTGGTGTAGCCGAAGTTGGATTTGTAGGGTAAATTTCGTTTGTTGGGCTGGTTGTGTCATCAAGAGTTCTTCTTATATGGAATTTGCTTAGGATTTCTCTGCGGGAAGAAGGAAAAATCTCATCCTCGTCCCTTTTGAGCTGTACCCGCTCAAAAGCTTCAATTGCATGTACTTCTGCATAAAATGCCATTACTCTACCACTGACCTTCGTGCTTGTTGCTTCAAGATGTTTGGATACCGTTTGGCTGAATTGAGCTAGTTCCATTGAACTGTGAATTGCTTGGCTTTTTATTGTTAGAACAAAGGGAACATCTTTGTGAGGAAGGATGGAAGCAGCATGAGTAGCTCGATTTATAGCCGACCGTACAAAGCGTTCCCCTATGCTTATTTCCCCATCAATGCTGTCTTCTATCATAACAAAGGAATTTGTTTCCTTTATAAATGACATGATCCTATGGAGATCATTGTCGTTTGAATTTTTCCACTTCTCTAAGAATGACAGAGGAAATGCTACCGAGACCTTCACTTCCCTGCCTAGATGAAGCTTACTGAGAACTGAATGAATAGATCTCAAAGCAGAAACTAGTAATGGTACCTCGTTCTGGCTTAAACTCCCACAACTAGCTATAATGCTTTTGATTTCAACTTTAGGAATAAAATCTACGAGATTAGCTTCCAGCCATGAAACTGCAGATGGATTTGAGCTTATGTAAGTCTTTACGAGGTTTTCACTGAGGTAGAAATCCACCGACTCGTGGGAGTTAGCGAGAGTGCTGAGAGTTCTAGGATCTGTGACAAAAATTCGAATGTAAGATAGTGGCACTTTTTGTTTCAGGAACGATATGGTCCCAGCATCCCCTCTTTCACGATATGAAAATCCCACCAGAGTTCCTGTAAAGATTTAGACGAATATCAAAATCTGAAAATCCTTAATTTTTTTTTCTTCACTTGAATCTAAGTATTCTCCGTTTATCCGTAAGAGGCTCATGGGAAGTTAGAACATTTCAATGAAGAAAACAAAAGCAAAATCGATATAACAAGTGGTTAGTCCAAAAATAACAAGATCCAACAAGTAGGCATTGTGAAATAGACAAATAGAATTCCTATAGAACCCAGTAACGTGCATTTTCAGAAATCAAAGACAAGAGGAAACTGTCATCCACAGCCAGAAAAATCAGGAACACCGAAACCGAAAAAAAGATTACTCAGTGATATCAGTATCATTTACTCACCCGAGCAGCAGTAGGCGAAGAGATAAAGAAAGAAGCATAAGGTAGAATGGTTGGCGGCCATTGTAAGGAACGGAGAAAGAAATGTAGAAGGACTCCTTTGTAATTGATGTGTGATTGATAAGATACAGCTTCAGTGCTTTAAAGACATGAACGGCATAGAACTACAAGTAAGAAGGCCGGGAAGAGGGAGATAAAGGTGTGGGGTGAAAAAGGAAGAAAAGTTGTGCAAAAGAAAGCCAAATTGGAATGACAAGGAAAGGATGTTACTTTGTCACGAAGGATAGGTGGGCATGGAAGATGGTCGTCTTCGAACTGTACTAAAGAAATAATATAGCTTGTTTATTTTATTTGCTTCTTTATAGCATTTCCGGCGACTGTGACTGCAAAATTAAAAGACTCCTCGGTCCCAAGTGGCGAAATTCTTAAAAATGGCGTCTTTTGAACACATGCTCTGTTTCTTTCTCTGTGATGAGCAGAGCAGGGACCGAATCTCGTGTGTCGTGTCCCAACACCCATGCCTCTTTCTTTATTTTCTGTTTCTTCCTCCCGGGTCCTGGGGCTCCCGCCTGTGGAATGCAGTATCGAGGGATTTTCAACTTGGTTTAACGTTGTTACTTGTTACCCTCCGATAAGCGGAGTTTATTTGGCGGCTCATATAAAATCAATGTTATAATAAAATAAAATATAAAAAAGATGACACTTTTTTTACTGATAAAATAGCTGGGTCCACTTATGGCGAGAATCGGAGGGGGGCCAAGATTTTTAGGTTTACATACAGCCAATAGAGGGGCAGAAAAAGGTTTTGCTTTATATGGAATGAGAGATGAGATCGCAATGTAGAAAGTGATCACAAAACTTGGATTAGGACCAAGGGATGCAAAAGTTAGGGAAATGGTGCTAACTGTTAAGGATAACATGTAAATCAGAATCTTTGGGGAGCAAACATCATTAGTATATAGTAAATAAGCACAGTGGAAGACGGACAAGGATAAAACGGGAAAAGAAGCGATGATGCTGACTAGGACTAAGAGTCCAACTTCGATTAAGGTGAAAAAAATAGGAAGCCGTAAAGGTTATGGTGGGTGAGTGGGGAGAATTGGGGTGCGAACAAGGAAAGCACCTTGTGTTTAAGAAGCAAAGGTGGGGGCAGACAAACCATGTGGAGAGGAATAATGTATTATGCTTCGCTGATTTCATGTTACTGATCAAAAACCACGTTAGCAACAGGATAAATGGTGATGAGGTAGATGCATTGCATTCTAGTTCAAGGTATAAAAATGCAGAGTGGGGGGGACAAGAGCTCTGCCATAACATGCATCCTCAATGATTTTATTCATTTTAGTTATTTTTCTGATTGGGTTGAGACAATACATTTAAGAAACCAGCAGCCAACAGAACAAAGAAGCATGCTTTGATATAGATAATGTAATAATAAAGTAATTGGTGCAAATGACGTAGAAGGGAAATAAAGGAGAAAAGGCAAGTGGAGTGAGATCAGCAAGAGGTGTAAGAGCACAATACCACGATAACAGTGCGAGCAAACGTATCATGCGAGATTCGGTTAACAACACATAAAGCACATTCAGCTTATCGTATTAATCCTTAATCTACTACTATCTCGCCTCCTTTATATCTTCTCTTTTTCTTAGCAGCCTCATCTTCCTTCCTTCCTTTCTCTGTTTTTTTTTTTCCTGGTCATCTCATGCTAAAATATCTAATTAGATAAGAACTTCCTTTAACGTCACCCTCCTTTTCAAATTATCAGAGTCATAAATGGCGAGGGTTCCGATAAACAAAGTCATATTCGATATGCGCTACTGTAAATTAATTACCGTAGGTGTTTCCAAGTCGTGTTCTGCAATATTTAATATTTTATATACACATTTTCACCAACCCCAAAAGCCAAGGTTGAAACGCCCAAATTTACATACTTCTTGCTGATCATGTCCTTTTCTCCCTCGGTCGTGTGTAGCTTAAGTACCGTTCACAACCAACAAGTCACTGAAGAAAGAATCGGAAATTGCTTCCTTGGCTGAATTATACTTGTCCAGACGTTTCTTCAAGGAACGCAGATCCCTCTCATTCTTTGAATTACGTTCCTGAAATAACATCAACTTCATTAAATTCTGCCTTCCTGATGCTCAGAGATCGGTTCAGCCAGTCTGTTGACATTGTTTTATTTATTTGACCAATCTTGTATCTCTATTTTTTTGACTTTTTTCAGCCCAGAAAAGAATAATCCAAATCGTGGAAACAATGTCTAACGGTAAAAGAATATGCTCTCACAATCAGGTATGCCACCGAAAAAGAAAGTAATTTTCTAGCAGGACCGTGACATGATGCAGAGGTCTTGTGTCGTATGCATGGGTGCAAAGATGGCTAGTTGCTAAAATGTGAAGATGACGACTTACAAATGATTTCTTCGTCAGCAATATATCGACCAAGTAGATCAACCACAACACGTTTGTCCTAGGAAAACTGAATTAGAAAAAGCAACGAGGATTTAATTTTAGTGACTGGGAAATTCAAATAGAACGAAAACAAAAATCTCAGACTCAAGATTAATGTCATAGGGTGAATATAAACAGCTCTTCTAAGCCTGCAGGCAATCTCAAATAGCGGTAGAAATATATGAAACTTAACTATACAATCAATCTACAAATCAAGTTCTCATGTATCAACCAGTTCTTCATTTCCAAAAGATTATGCTTTAAAGATGGGTAAAGTAGCACCCATAACCTTGATCTTATTTCTCAGTACACCCAGCACCCTAATCTTTTTTTTTTTGGTACAATTTTATTCCTCATTTTTTATTTGGTGCAATTTTATCCTCTCCCTAAGACCATTAACATTTAACCCATTTCTTTAAAGAAAATTGACCTTAGTCTCCAACTTTGAACTCACTTATAATACAGTCTCTCAAAATATTTCATGAAATCAAGTTTATAAAAAATTATTTTTCAAGTCCCTCAACAATTTTTTGAGAATTTCAAAAATCAAATTTATTTACAATAATTCATCCATTTAGAGTCAGAAAATACCATGTCTTCTTTTAGAACTAGTTTAAGATCAGAAGAATGAAAATTTGTTATTGTTTTAGAATTTAATGGAAATCACCTATAGGACTCAATTTTTCATGAGATTTCAGAAATCAAGTTCATTTTTCAAAATTCATCCATTTGATGTTAGAAAGACCACATCTTATTTTAGGGCTAGTTTCGGGTCAAAAGAATAAAATGAACTTGAGGGAAAAAATTGCAGAAAAAAAAAGATTAAGGTGCTGAGTGCACCTGATAAATAATATCAAGGTTCTAGGTGCTACTTTACCCTTTAAAGATAAAGATAAAGGAAAATGGGCATGAACATTACCTTCCTTCCCACCAATCTTCCGTAACCTCCTTCATCTTCCTATATGTTTCTGACTGCATTTGAAATCATTTATGCCATTATATAGGAGTGTTCAAATTGAATCAAACCTAACTAATTCAAATCGAACCAAAATCAAACATACTGAATTCAGTTCAGATCAATGAAAATTGAACCAAAGAAATTATGAGTAAATTTGCATAACCAATTGAAAGTAAACCAACCAAGATGTCCTCCTCTTACCCCGCTTAAGGGGCTAAAAAATAGAGTTGTTTAAACAGCAGAAAAGCAATAGCTACAGAAATATCTCAAAGTAATGGATTTTATTCCATAACAAAATGGATTTTGATCACACAAATCAATGAAAAATCACATTACACAACGCAGTGCATATTTAAGAAACAATCTTAGATAAGTACCAAAACCAAAGGGGAAAACGTTCTAAAGAAACAATCCTATGACCTCAAAAAAAAAAATTCCTGACCTGTTTGTCCCCTTTAGGACCTTTAAATAGATCGGGATCTGAGGAAAGATCCAAGAAGAGTACATCATCACCTGTGAGCATCATAGGACACAGTTAGCAGATGCATGCGACTGTCATGATCCACTGCAACATTAAAAGAACAATGCCTTAGGCTTTAACCTGTGTTTATTCGCGACAGAGTAAAATCAATAATAGATATTATCAGTCCATATGTTTTAACAAGCATATGCCTGCCATCGAGGGTGAACTGCAATGTCTCTGAGACACTCCGACTTAAAAGTATGTTCCCCCTGTGCAAATGCAAATTTATAAATTGCTTATCAAACAAAATGTGACAATTGCAAAAGTAATCATTCACAGCATGATAGCCTCACCAGTGAAGATCTCGATGTTCAAATTCATATGCAGATTCAGCCACAGCAAGCCCAGCAGTAACCTGCATTTTATGATGGAAATGAGACATGGAGAAATAAAACCTTCATGAAACAGGTGGTAGATGTGATCATGACATGTAAAACATACCTGAACCAGTAAACTCCTTGCCTCGTCAAAATTCAAAAGTGCAAAGCTTTCAAGATCCTTGCCACCATGTTGTAACACGAACACCATGTAACACTGAATGCATATTTTTATTCAGTCACTTAGTCTATTGATCATATATTTATACCTCTACAACTTGACGTCAAAACAAGAAACTAACGGCATATCTGAACTTTTTTCCCTTTCAAACCCTGCGTGTAGTCCTCATATATTTGTGAAACACAGTATATCTGTGCTGCGCATAGAATTTTTTGTGTATAGATTATAGAAGTATGATTGAAATTCTTGATTTGGGTGCATAAAGTAAGATTGGAAACTGTGAACAAGAAGTAGAAACATAACTATTATAACATTAAAATGGTCAAAATGGAAACCTGTTTCCCTGCAAACACTTCTGGGTGATCATTCTCTGAACCATGAATTTCATCCCAATTCTCCCATGCTTGAATCAACGAAGCATCATAGGATCCTTGGCACACACTCAATCTGACACAAAAGACAAGTCAATGTATACTTGAGTTCCACTGATTATTTGCAATTACAAATGGAGCGTAAATTTGTTTGCATGCATGCGGGACATCCTGATGATTATAAGTTTGATTCAACCCTGAATCAGTAGTTCTGCCGTATATTGAAAATTGACAAGCACCAATAACATGGAAGACTTAAACACCATTATTAGAAGGTCACATTGTGAAAGAGTAATACTTGTCTTCATCAAAGGTAATGACAATCAACTTAAACATTCCAAACTAGAAATTATTTTCTACAACAGGACGTGTTTTACCATTTTTAAGCATGCATATTTATTTTAAAAAAATCAACTGAATAGTAAACAAGAACTAAGAAATTTTCTATCCCAAGATTCGTTATATAGTTGAAATAAAGTAGCATTTCTAAATTAAGTCAATTACTCACTCTATTGTTTCGATAAACGTTCCACAAGAATTATGAGCATCTCCATCTTTTATCCTCAAATAGTTGAGAGTTTTTGAAAGAACCACCTCCTCCAGCAATTCTTCTGATCTCTGTAGCACAGAAGCCATGTATAGTTAGTAACATAACATTAACTATATGCTTGATCAATGAACATAGCAAAGCAGAAAACAAATAATCAACGCATTCAACGAATCACAGCCTGCAAAACTCAGCAATCTAGTTCATTAAACTATTAATTTACAGTGGTTGTCAGTCAGATCATTCATCAAATAACCTTATGTAAGTAAGGTTAGCAGAATCAATATCAATTTATCAAGAATCAACAAATAATACTGAAAGCCATAGTGTTTACAGAACTGTAAAACAGTGTGGCTTCTAATTTCAGTGAAATGCATGGGCTGAGATCTATTTACATTTGGACAACTAAATCCAAGAACAGTGTGACTGCAAGAGTTACCTTTTGAACTTCTCCATTCACTTGGAAGTTCCCATCAATAGGAACTATTTTACAAACATAGCTGCCAATCTTGAAAGCTTCTCCATATGTTCCTTCACCAACTTTGATTATAGTCTCAGGATCACTGGAAGAAAAATTCCTAGAAGCATAAGGAACTAAGAAACACACCAGTATGAAGAAAAAACTCCTATAGGCATAAGGAGGAAATCCACAAGATACAACGGTATAGAAGCACACCAATACTTAGATAGCACATCTTGAAACTTTGAAGGCACAGACTGTCCACATATCTCTAATAAAGCAGCAAAGGGACTAAAATGTTCTTCTGCCAAAGCTGAGGTTGATGTCAGTGAGAGTTTCTTAACAGCAGCTTCTAAATCTGCAGAATCTTCATCATATTGAGTGGACATTTTATCAGCTGGCAAATTGATGTCGCCCTTGAGTAGACCATTATGGACTTCTGAGGATTTTTCAGAAGTTCTAAGATCTAAGGAGCACAAATCAACATCATATATGGTCTCCAACCCCCTGGATGGAGTATCTAATATCTTAGACAGTGTGCTAGAAGGACCACAACTGATATTCAATTTCCTGGAGAGTAACCATTTTTCTAATCTTGAGCATAAATGAGGCAATTGACCATTATAATTTTCATCGCCTATGGTCCATGTGCCACCTTTCTTGGGCGAAGGGCTCTCCTCTAACAACTCAAAAGCATCAACCTCATCAAAGTATGCTCTCTCCTTCTCAAAGTTAGGAGGTGCTACAAATTTTCCCTGTGAAAACCAAATAAAAAAGTGACTAAAAATGGTTTGCATCTCTTACATGAACTTAGAAATCTTCTAAAGTTCAACATTACAAACATACTATGATTCATGAATATCTGAAAACAACTTAAAAAATTAATTGAAAGAGAAGCTATCACAAAAACAAAATAAAATACTACATTACTAAAATCATCATGCAAAATGAGAAAAGGAAGCAACAAAAGCATACTTTGGGAAGAGCAGATTTCCCTTTTCTTTTTTCCTTCTTTAATTCAGGCTGATAAACCATGCAAGCTCCAACAGCTATACTTGTCCTCCCTCTGTTTGAAAGAAGTCGATTAATAGCAAATGAACCAACGGCTAATAATATGAAAGAAAGAAAAAGATAGGCAGAGGCAACTTCCGCCCAAATTAGATGCTGACTTTTCGAAGATCAAATGACCTGCCTAAACAAAATTCATGGCTTCAGAGTTCAAACCACAAAGTAGAAGTAGAAACTCGTTTGTATAACAAATCAAAGCATTTCCCATGCAACAGTATTCAATATCTTGAACGCAGTTTCAGGTTATGACTTAAAACCTATGATGCAAACGAATGTGCATATCAAGTATAATACATTGATATGTCAAAAACAACACATTGTATCCGATGAGTATGCTTACATCTTAAATCAGTGTATAGCTTAAAACTTGAGTTCTGATTTTCCCTTTGTGATAAAAGGAGGTCCATAGATTATGCGCTACTTAGATTTCAACTTTTGTTCTTTGGACTAACTATCTTACAATGTTAGCAACTGTCTTGTGGCCGTCGGAGCAAAATTACACCGAAGTATAGACCAGGTTGTATTCAGCTGTACTTAAA
>JANTPZ010092041.1:0-16082 GCA_025593235.1 Vachellia pachyceras
AGTTACATATGTGTATGTCTAATATTTAATATTATAATTTTCGATGTCATAATGTTGGGCATTTTCAATGGTTGTCACTTTTTTTAACAGCATTGTTTCTTCAACAACATTTAGATGAGCAAATGTCAAATCAACTTTAACCCATATTGAAGTATTCATTTTGACTTAAAGATGCTCCATAAATTAAAAGTGATACATTTTTTAAAATTATCAGGAGTAGAAATTCTTGTCTGAAATGTTTCAAAAATTTGTCATTTACATAAGCATATTCGCTATGCATGGAAACTGGTAACCCAACACATAATAATAAACAAATCAACTAAGTGTTAGGGATAATTATTGCCTAAGTTACATATATTTTCGGTTTTCATTTAAAAAATGGAAAAATTGATAGGGCCAGCTTCAATTTAGAAATGGATGCAAGTTATAGTTTTAATTTTCTATCTAATGGACATTAACGAGTCTTTGTTGGAATATTAAAAGATTTAAGACTTCATTTTCTATAAATACCCTCTAATTTACTACTTGTTGGGCATTTCCAAATTTTTTGGCTGGCTTTAAAAATTCATAACTCGGATGAGAGAAATTAAATGGGAGTTGTTCAAGCGTGCAATTAAAGATCTCATAGTGCACCAAACTTGCTAAAAATATATCAAGCAAAGCAAATGAAAAGTTATTATATGTCTCAAAGTTTTGTTTGTTATTGTTCTATTAATATTTTACCTGGTATTTTTATATTTTCATCAGTTGTTATAAATAAATTTTATAACCATGATAATTGGACCGAAACAGTTAGGAAATATTTAAATACCTAAGAGAGATGGGGAAGTAAGATCAAGACTTATTCATAAATGGGCTTCTCTGGTATGAAATGAATCACCAACAAGCATTAGTACTCCCTAAAAAGGAGGTGATTTAGCCGCACCGTCTAGTACCAAATGGATCCCTATTTTTTTAATTATTGTATTCTATTATTTTGCTCTTTTTTTTCTATTCTTTTCTTTTTATGTGAAAAACAAAAAGGGACCTACAGTAGATCTCATCATCTCACATGCCCCATCTTCATTTTCTTTCCCAGCAATTTCTTCTTTTATTTAAATTTTATAAAAAAATCCAGATGGAGTTGAATGGGATGCATTATTTTGCCGATAGCATTGAGCTTTACATGATAAGGAAAATAATATAAAAAATGAAAAAGTAAGAAACTAAGTCATAGAAAAGTAAAAAATTTAGGGATTGAGTCAAAAGTTAATGGAATTTTCCCTTTAAGAAAACAACTTGTTTCAAACAAAACATCAAACAAGTTTTTTTTTTGTTTTCTTGTTTTCAAAAACAACAAAAACTGTTTTAAGAAATGAAATAGACAGCCTCCAAATTACAAACAATTTTTAAAACACTCTCATTAATGAATAAAAACGTCAAGAAAATATTGCAAAATTGAAGACATAAATATTATGCTTTTCACCCACTTTGGTTTGCATTATAATTCAAAATGAACTAAACGAAAAGTATTAATATAGCAAGTTCAACCATAAGAACTTAACAATGTATCCTAATTATGGATATCAATACATTTTCCTTGCGAAGGATGTCGTAGATGAAATACAGATGAAGTTATTAAAATACTAATTAACTAAACAGAAGAAATTAACAATGTATAGAAATCTAATACATACATTTGTTTTCATTAAGAAAGATGTTGTACGAGAACAATGGTAGCAGTTATTAAACTACTACTACATAAACACACCCATCATTCCCCATGGCTGCAACAAAGACTGAGGTTTGCAATTTTGCAGTTGTTCTTATCAGACATTAGAAATGATCAGGATGTCGTTCACGTGAATTTTTTCCCCTTCTTCTCATGCATAGTCATGTCTTGTATAATTTGAAATAATTATTCTTCAAATGTATATAGTTGATATGTATGTCTATATATCTTTTGGTCACCTTAATCCTCCCAGAGTTTGAATGCTCAGAGTTCCTCATTAATAATGTTTCATTTCATGTCAACATTATGTCTAATAGTTTTCCATCAAATTTTCAATAATGCCTGAAATAAACATTTGAGGTCCTTTTTGAAAAGTAAGGAACTGAAAACCTGACTGAACAATAAATTAGCTGAGGCGGTGGTTCAAAAGTCAGTGGGTCAAGCTGAGATTAACCTGGAGTTGGATTGATCATACTAAAATAATATAATTATAATCCAAGTAAACAGTTCAAACTAGTGATTTACCCGTCGTTTTGACACCATCTCTGCCTTATTTTATTGTAGCTACGAAGTTGCGAATTCTTAGCGGTTTTTGTGAACTGCTGCGAAAACTTCTTTTTTGTCAATAGATTTATACTCGAGCTCAAAATAAAGATATTGTTGAAATATTTGGCCTGAAATAAACAGTTCGTCACCTGGCTGGAGATCCTGAAAGAGAAGTTTCAAATGTGTACCTATCGAAGATTCTATGTTTTTCTATCTGTTAAACTTTTGCCCTTTTTACTCTTCAAGGTTGTAAACTGAACTGTTGTATTATGCTTTCCTAATGCATTTTATTCTTTTTTTTTTTTAAGACCAACTCTCAACTAGGTGTAAAACTAACTCATTTATTTTTTACTGCACAAGGTTCACAGAAGCTTCTTTCGCTTCACTAGTAAGATCAAAGCCTTCAAGAGTTTTAAATATTTTAATGTGAAATGGGGATGGCCATTATTATTTAGAAAGTAGAATGAGCACTAGTATAGTTTAACCATGTTCACAAAATTTACAAAACTCAGACACCCCAGATTCGCTAATTAATTTTCCATGATCCCTGAATAATAAGCTTATTCAATTTGGAGTTCCGAAACACCTAAAAATTAACTATTTGGTCTTTATAAAATTTTGCACCATTAAATTAAAATTCAATACATGAAATTTTAGTTTCTATAACTAGTGCCGGTAAAGCGGGCCAGCCCGCGAGTTAAGGCTGGAAAACCCCAGCCCGCCAGCTTCTTTATTTTTTAAAAAAATTAAAAATAAATTCGTTTTTCATTTTTTACCTAATTTTTTCTTATAAGATTACATATTTATGATATTATCTTTCAAATTTTATGAATAAGTTCAATAATTTCCAAAAAATAGAATTTAATATTACTTTTATCCTTATAAAAATTATTGGGATAAAAAAAGGTAAAAATATATAAGATATAATAATTAAAAAAAATAAAAAAGCGGTACTATCTATAACTCAATCTTCAGATTCACATTTTTTTTGGGCCAACATCTTCGATTCAAATTTTAATTAATGAAATTTAACTATTTAACATAAGTCCGTACATTCCAAGAAATAAAACTATTACTTCAATATAGAGGTTAATGTTTCAAATAATTAACACTATGAACTGAGCCAAAAGTATAATTATTGAGTTTTAGTTGAATAGTCAAAATTGACCTCCAAATTGGCAAACATAGAAAAGCATGCATGTCCTTCCTAAAACTAAATTCTCACTACTCATCATTTATGATTTAATCCTTTGAATTACATTTCATATCCTCAATTCAATTGAGTCATTCAGTTGATCAAAAATATCATATCTCATAACGCCACCTTTTTGTGATTGCGGCTAGAAACAGGAATACAAATAACTGATACATTGGCAAGGGACCATTGATCCTCTTATCCTAAAATCACACAATAACATATACATGAAGCTAATTTTACGACTATTAGGAACGCCTGAAACATCATTATTTCTAGTCTACAACATCTGCAAGCTGCAAACTTTACTCTCACCTGCAAAATGGAACTTGGTTTCGAAATGGAATCTAAACCATGGACCAAATACTGTGATGTGATAATGCCAGCCTCTTTGGCTGCTACAGACTCCTTTGATAGCGACGGTTAGGGAAGCCTCGCTCATCGTCTTTGGCGGAGGGCTTATATCCAGTGAGGTTGCCACTTCCACCATAAGCTTGGCTTCTATCTGTAGGTTGGTGACTAGATAAATCTGGATTGTTGCCACAGATCCCAAGTTTGACAATGAACGTAGTTGTGCTTCCTTTATCGAGGCCCTCACTCTCGATCCATATGTGGCCTCCCATGAGATTTACGAATCTGATTCAATTTGAAGACAAGTCAAGAACTAAAACAAATGATATGAAAGGAATTGACTATCCCCTTAGGATAGATGCAAGTAGGGTGTGCTACTAGGCGACGAACACCATAAAATAGTTCGCAATTTACAGTGAATGATGATAAGTATAATTCAAGCTTTTTGCATAGTGACAAGATTTAGAATCTACCTCTTGCAAATGGCAAGCCCAAGGCCTGCACCACTAGTAGGCCGAGCTGGTCCACTTCGAGATTGAGCAAACTTGGTAAAAAGATGTGGAATGTCTTGTGGAAGAATGCCACATCCAGAATCCTTAACCTGCATAAATAAGGATACTTGGGTCAGTAGCGAAGGAGATTGTCCTTAAAACAAATATTCTGTCGTTTTGTCTCCTGTTTTTCTTTTGTGAATTAGACGGGTGGATTAACAGCATGAGGTTACAAGCAAAATCAAATCCACAATCTTTTAGTTTGACTTACAAGAGAGTTTTTATGCCACTAGCCTACATGGTCATTGGCATGAAGCAACTAATTTAAATACACTAGATTTGTTTTTCTTTTGCTAAGCACGTGTATCCTCTTGCTGGAGACAATCCCACTCCAAAGACCATTAGATACTAAATGTGGGTACATTTCCCGTATGAATTCGATCATTGGTTTGCCACATTGTTTGGAACTAGATCCTTTCACTAGACTCAACCACAGGATAAATGTCTCTAGACTTCGTCCTTCCTCATCTGGAGACCCCTGAGCTAATAAATTGCCCAAAAGATTAATACGATATCAAAAGCACTATGATATATAGCTAGTATAACATAGATGAAGATGGTACAAAAATTAAATATGCGAGAGCCAAGATATTTTTAATTTAGATAATCAGACGGTTCAGTCTTAAACCTGTATGCGTATGTAGATATGACCATCACTTGGTGCTGGATAAAATTCAGGAGGTCTCCAATCCTGTGAAGATTCTGGTTTTGCAATCGATGCTCTTACAGAAACATAGCCCTCCTTCGTAAATTTGACGGCATTACCCACGACATTTAAGAGGACTTGCACAAGCCTCTTCTCATCACCGATGACATACATGGGCAGATCAGGGGCCAGAATCAGTGTCATAAGTAACTTCTTTACAGTTGCTACAGGCTTTATCATATTGATAACCTACATTTAGGAGATCACAAAATGAAGGCGTGTATATATAAGACTAACTCAAGGAAAATATCGTTCAGGGTTATTATCAAAGAAATCACTGCTACTTGGAGGAGGCAGCAATCAAAACTGCCTACCTCACCAACAACAATGGAGATTTAAATTACCAAAATGCAATAGCTAGATTTTTCCAGACACAAAAGCAGAAAACTAAAGGTAATTACCTCTCCCAATACCCCGTGAAGATTAAGTTTTCCCATTTCTAATTCAAGGCTACCATCTTCCAGTCTAGAAAGATCTAGAACATCATGAATAAGTGTTGCCAATACATTGCTGCTCTTCAACACTGTTTCTATCATAAGCCTTTGCTCTGGAGTCAGCTCTGTCTCCAGGAGAAGTGATGACAGTGCTATAATTGCATGCATCGGTGTCCTCATTTCATGGTTCATGACAGAAAGGAAATCATTGCGAGCATGAATTGCCGTCTCTGCTTCCCGTCGAGCTAAATCTAAGGCAACATTCTGTTCCATGAGTTGATCACGCGCTCTCATAGACTCCTCCAAAATCGCAGCATGTGAAAGGGCAACTGCTACCTATTTGGAAACAGAAAATAAGTTCAGCTTGTAGAGGAATATATGGCTTTACAACACTTGAAAGAGTGATTCAAATTTTATAATTAGTGATGCTACAAAAGTAATTTACAAACAGTATGGCACAGGTAGTTCAAAATCATCAACAATGTTTAGTTACGAAACATCCTAGAAAGAATACAGTTGAACAGACAGTATGTCATTAAAGGAACCAGATGTAATAAATTATTTTAAAAAATGAATAAATAAAAAAGAGGTGGGCTGCACAATGCGCCCTTCTTTGTTTCAAGGTGGGAGGGGAGCATTTTAAGTTATCAATAGTTAAACATACAAAAAATGGGTTAGACAATTATTAAATCTAACCTTATCAAAACATTTTATCAAAAACAAGCATGTGTTTATTTTCACCTGTTTAAAATCTACAAACATTTTTACTAAATTTAACAAGTATGATTAGTCTAGTTTCTATCCGGAATCAAAGAGCTTAAAAGTATATGCTGTTTTTGCTCAAGGCAAGCACAATGGTTTGCACTTAATAGCCATTTTGTCATCCTCTTATTCTCCACCCGAAGCAAGGAAGAAGGAATTATTAAAATATGAAAATTAAAAATAAGAACAAAGAACAGCAGAATAATAAATTTTAACCAACAAGAGAAAGGAGATATCAGAAGAACCTGATCTGCAACAACATCAACCAGTTCCAACTCATGATCTCGCCATTTTCTTGCACTATCAGTAGGGAGGATCAAAACCATAATTGCATAACTTCTCGCAGAAAGATCAGGCCAATCATTAATCTGAAAATTTGAGAGATGTAAAAGAGGAACCCTAACAGCAACAACTTCAGGGGGTACATATCTTCCAGCAAGAGGTCTGATTCTAGCCAGTGGACAGGTATGTGGTATTCTTATTGCCCGAGGGCTATTGAAAACTTCATTGACGATAGGTTGGTTTGTTGGCACAGATGATCCAACTTGTACTTGGTAGTTTAATGTATGGGAAAGCTGCAGATTCAGACCACTTCTTGATGGCATCCAGAGCGCACATTCCTCCAAGCGCAAAGTCCTACCCAACTCAACAAGAGTAGTCTTCAAAATAGTATGCCGGTCAAGAGTGCTCCTAATCTCATGTGTCAACATTCTAACATGCCTTCCAGTTTCTTCTTGTGTAAGAATGAGTCCCATCTCCCTGTCAAGTTCCTCGGCCTTGTGCTTAAGAATTAGCTCACGAGTTTTCACACTCAAGAGATCAGGAATAATGTGGACAAGCATTAAAGCGGTTGCACAAGACACAATTGCACATGAGACTTTCGCTATGGTCATCACCAAAGCAACAACTTTAGAGTGCATTGAGAATGTCCACAGGTTTATGAAATGAGTTGCCCCACAAAGAACAATAAAAGCACCAAACTGCATAAGCACCCATCTATATGGAAAGAATGCAGACTTGTGTACAAAATAGATCAGTTCCACAGGAATTGAGAAGTATGCAAGGGCGATCAGGAAGTCTGAGATGTATTGATATTTCATAAGAAGTTCATCCTGGGGCCATTGTGTCTCAATGCAATCACAAGACTCCATCAACAACAAACATATGAATGAATCTGGCAATACCAAAAGATGGATTATTAATGAATAATCATTACAAATAAACAATTTAAAAAAGTCAAGGAGAACAAATACAGGGCGCAGAAAATATTAGTCCATAAACTAGCATTTGATTGAGTTTCCACAATTTAAACTTTTGATTGAACTTGTGGTGGTAAACTATAATTTGAAAAATTCAAACAATCAGCATAAGAAATTCCAAGAAACAATGCATTCAGAAACCAAAAAAAGCTTTTTCATAATACAAACTCCTTCACAAATCACAAGTCAAAACTTCAACATTTGCTAATAACACCATCTACATTGTATATAGTAAACTTCGATGCTTGCCAATTGACATTTTCACAAAATACAAACCACCTAACACAACATTGATGCTAGAGTCCTTTGGAAGAAGAAAATTCTATCATATTTATTCTTATGACAGCATATAGATTTGAACTGCATGCCTCATGTGAACCACTGCTAAAGACTGAACGCACAAAAGTTTAAACTATCAAAGAAAAAGTTAACTAACTGTACTCTAATTCCTAAGATGCCCCCTTTAGTGTGCACAGGCACAAGTCCCTAATGCTTAAATTTCATAATTTAAACCTAATCATGAAGAATGATGATGGCAAGAGTCAGATTCCTGATGATTTGGTTATCAAGGCTCTAAGATTCCTGAAGAGCTTAATCCCATGCAACACATGGAGTCATGAATTGTTCCATAAATAATGAACTTAAAACCTCCAAGACTCTTGTGATCAAACCCCTTACAATTAAATCGTCCCTAGTTACTTATAAATATTCTTAATGGGGCCAGTTAAGCTAAAAATTGATAAAATCACCAACTCGCAATGTAACAGAAAACCCACTTATTTCTCGTCCAACTTTCCCACTCGGACCCCTAATTCACTTCCAAATAACATCTAGGTAACAATCAAATAAATAATCACCACCGAAAAAGGAGGGAGAGGGAATTAAAAAAAAAGAGCAGAACAAACGGACAGTACCACCCAACAAATTTGAAAATAAAATAGAGCAAAATAACAAGCCGTATTCTAGCTTATTGAAACACGAAATTAATTCCAGAAATTCCATAAACGACTTAAAAAGTCAAATGTTCAATAAAAATTATAAAACACGCATCTTAGAATGAACCAAAATTCCAGATCGCAGCTGCAAAACATAGGAGAAAGGCATGAAGAGAAAGTACAACTATTTCCTTCACTTCCAAAAAGAGGGTTTTACTGGGAGCGAGGCTATGAAACTACAAGAATGATACCACCACTTTGCTTGCTAGTGACCATCTGGTATTACTAATGGCCAAACGAAGTCTTCACGCTTCAGATGTTTTATTGAATAATGCATCGATCAAGAATACGACCCATCAAAAACAAAATAAAAAAAAACCAAAAGCTGCTCATACATGAATCCTTCGCCAAACTCAGAAATGATGGGAAAATTAACATTACCAAACAGAATCAACCGAGAACCAGATCAGCTAAGGAGGAACGTTTGCATAATAGAAGACACCCATTTGGGTAGGGGGGTGCATCCTTCCATCGGAAGGAGGAGGAGGAGGAGGAGGGGACGAAGAAGAAGTTGTAGTGAGAAGGACAAGCGAAAAGTGCAGAGGGAAAAGCAAAAGCATCACAGACTGTGATGGCGACCCACTATTTCTCCACCATTGAGTTGTAGCGCGTGTTTGCACGCACAATCTCTCCCGTTTCCATTTATTTCTTCTTTAGTTTTTTATTAATTTTTAATTTTGGTTTTTTCCCTTTTAATTGTCAAGCACCGCTGAACTTTTATGACTAAAGGCCTCGTCTGGACTCTAACGTGAAAGTCTAGATTTTTACAGTAAAATCTAAATTTTATAATAAAATTTAGATCTTATTCAAATATCCATATTTTTTAAAATTGAGGTTTTATTATAAAATTTAAATTTAAAATTTAGATTTTAAAAAAATATTTTTATTAAATTAAACACTCGCATATAATACATTCTTTTCCCTTTTTTTATTTTTCTTTCATTTTTCATACTTACGTTTTTTGTTTCGAACTCCGCAAAAGTTAATAACTTTTCAAATATAATCATATCTCAAAACATAGATTTTACCTCAAAATACGTAAAAGATATTCTCTCAAAATCTATTATCCAAAACCTAAATTTTACCTCGAATGTGAATTAAATTTGTATCAGTAATTTCATATACATAATTAGAGACACACATAATAAAATTTTATAATATCTATAAATTATTAACAAGTAAAATTCATCAAAAATGTTATGAAAAAAAACATATTTGTCTAAAAAAATTAAGCTATAATTTTTAATGTATCAATAATTCCAAACGTTTGTGTAATGTTGCAATATATATTTATAATCACACAATGTGATTTTATAGTAAAATGTGTAAGTTATAATTTTTTGTATTTCCAGTGATTGTAAGAATTTTCATATTTTGAACAACCTTCTGTGATAATTTTAGGGCATCAGACTATGATTTTTTTTTTATGTAATTTGTTGAAGACTTAAAAGAAGAAATCCAATTGAAACAAATATAATTTTTGTTTAATAATCTTAAATATATTGCCCATTAAAAAGCTTTATGTGTCAATTTTAAACTTCAAAAATTGGATGAAATATTATTCTCGGTTTATGTGTGTGTTTGGGAATTCTGTTTGGAGAAATGAGTTTACGGATTCCGAAATATTTTACGGATTTCAATATCTTTTTTTTAATTTCAAAATTCTTTTTTAAATTTCGAGATACTTTTTATCTTGACTTGCATGCCCTTGGAGGAGTGACTCCTAAACAAGCACGCGACAAACTCAACAGTATGTTAACTTGAATTTTTAAGTATTCAAACGCAAATAGGCATTGTCAGAAATTATGATCGCATAGCACGGATGAGGATAATAAATGAATGTATAAAACATGAAAAAAAAAACACTAAAAAAATATTTTTATTTTAATTCACTCTTTAACAAAAATAGCCAACATCTCATGATAACAGGCTAAATAAAAAAAGAAAATTGAGGAAGTCGCTCGTCGAAAAAAATTAATAGGAATTATATATATATATATATGTGTTACTTTTATACACAAAAATATCAATGCTTTATAAATTTTATACACATAAATAGCTGTATTTTAATTTAGGTCATTCTTGACAAAAAAATTTGTAACAAGACTTTCTCACCAATTTCCCCTTGAAAATTCATCTTAGATAATCAAAACGAATCTCTTTATCCTTTATCTTTTGGCAAAAAAAAAATGAAGTTCTTTTTTATTACAAAAATTCCGTTAATTGGGTTGAAGAGGCTCGTCAAGACAAAGGCATGCTACTAAATTACATATTACCGACATTACCGACCAATAAGGTTTTCGCATCGTAGTTGATATTTAAACTCATAACTTTATTATTTATAAACCTATCTCTTACCGAATGTGCTTTTGTTTGTGAAAGAAGGTAAAAATCCGATATATTATATCAATTTTTAATATAATGGTTAGTGGATTTTTTAAAAATAATTTACCTGTTGATTTTTTAAAATATTTTACCTAATTACAAACTGATATATAATCTAGTTACATATACATGAGTATTTTAAATTATATATTATAATTAACTAATATTTTAATTCTTTTTTAAAAATGAGAAATTTGCAATCAAGTCTCAAATAAGAGAATTAATGAATATAATGAAATATCTAAAAGATTCACAAAATTACCATAAGGCCCCAGAAGTAGCTGCTGGGGTTGTCATGGTAATTTTGTGAATCTTTGAGATTCATTAATTAATTCTCTTATTTTGGATTTAATTATAAATTTCTCTTAAAGAATTAAGCGATTCTTACGTTTAACATATTACACATGGAAGTTAGTATGCTTGTTTGGAAAATTAATTCACTCCCTAAAAGTACATTCAACAGTATTTTTTTATAAAAATACTTATCTACCGTATTTACAATCAGACACAAGTGACTTGAATGTTTGATTAAGAAACTTGAATATAAAAATAGGATAAGTTGAGCGGAAGAGGAGTAACAATAGCGAAGATTCATTGCATCGCATGGATGCATTGATTGAGGCGGAGAGAATGATAAGGGGGGATGTTCAATGAACTTCAGCCATGGTGAATCGCCCTTCACCACTTTTCGTCACATCATCACCAATATTTATTTTTATTTATTAATTTTTTTATATCCGAAAAGTCTTTTCTCATGTCGATTTTACTCATTTCATGTCCCCACCGTATGTTCTTCACGTTTCTCATTTCGTCACATCATTGCCACTTTGATTTGCAGTGTAATTTATACTATAAATTATATTTTATATTAAATTCGGTGGTATTTAAAAATGGGATTCAAATTTAAAATTTTTAAATGTTTCCCTTTAATTTATTATTTCTTGTAATCATGGAATTGATGTACTTTGATATTGTAAAATTATGCCTATATATATAGGACATCACTTATATACTAATCACTCTCATTATAGTGAATATGAACTCTCTTTTCTCTTGCTCTCTAATTTTCTCCATTTGTCTTATATCTTTTGTTTAATTTCATAACACGTAGCTGTATAAATCTCTAGCCAATGTATGATGTACTTTCAATTTCTATCAGCTCTTTTAATCTCTACGTACTTTCTCATTCAATTTATGATAATATAAGTTTAGGATGGAATATTTAAATTCCTTTATTACTTTAAACTTGTTCCGAAAGGCATTGGATATCAAAAATTATTCTTAGCTTATAATTATGAACTAAATATGCTTTTAACTTGTATTCACCTCATATGGAAAAGAGCAAAATTTTCATTTTGGGAACCCATAAAAGGTTACGCAAAATTTCTTTGTAATTTTAATATTTCTTTCTACAAATCCATGAGTGTGTGGGACTCTATTTTTTGTTGATCTTAAAGCTTGCACGTCGGTTTTAATGGGCTTTCACTGAAAATTTAATATTTTAGTTTAAATTGATTGATTAAATTCTCATAATACATATTTGGAATTCAATTGTGTCAGAAGAAAATCAAGTATGCACTGCAAGTTTTTAGTGGACCAAGCTTTACCTTAAGAGAAATTTATACAATCTCATTAGCTCATGAGAAAGGCAACATCGTTTATGGGATAATAACAAAGTATTAAAAAATTGTGTACCGTTTTGCTCTAACAAGTTGAAGAAGAAAAGACATTAATTGTTACAGCTATTTATTACAAGATGTTCCTATTATTTTATTGTACAATATGCCTATAAAAGGTCAATCCATGTAACTTATTGAGTGTATTAAGTTTCATAGTTAAGTATAAATATTTCCTCTTCCTCTCTCTCTCCCCCCCTCTCCGTGAGTGTGAATGTCTAGTGAAATTTTCATGTTCATTGGTAGTTAATTTGTATTAGAGCAAGTTAGATCCAGCCTTGGTTTTGTGAGTTTGTGAGAGAGTTAGTGTAATATCCTATCATTTGTCAGGGGAAAAAAAACAGAGAGAAAGCAAGATGGCCCATGGCGTGAAGTAATGGATAAAAAGAGAGGGAGGGTTTGAGTGAAAAAAAGAAACGAAAAAAGGGAGGAAGCTTGCGTGCACGGAATATATGGAAGGAGAGAGGGAGTTTGTGTGTGGCAGTAGGCAAGTAAAAAAAAGGAGATTTACTGTTTAGTTCCACACAGCAGAGATATTTATCAAATGGTCCTGGATTTTAAAATATTTAACCATCAGTCCCAAGATACCAGTGTGTAATTAATTTCAGGAGGGAAAAGACACAAATGCCATTGATGCTTGAAAAGGGAAATTTGATGGTTCTCTTCATCTCCATTCGCGCTGCTGGTGGCTTTCTCTTCATCTCCATTCACGCGGGAAGAGTGTAGCACGGAGAACAACGAAGTCACTGGAGTGAGCAGCATAACCGTCTTCCACCTTGTTCTTCCAAAGATTTGATCTTCCATCTTCTTCTTCCACCAAGTTTCTGTGCGTTTTTGCCCTAAATGTTGGAGAAGCTGTGCTATGCGATTTTGGCCTGTATAGGTGGTTTGATGAAAGGGTTCAGGTGGGTTTAACTATTTGATGTTAATTTATTGTTCTCAACTTCGATGGGGAAGCTAGTAAGATGCAATGTGTAGTATTAAATGGTGTGGATAGGTTTTAAATGGTGTTGTATGAAATAGGAAGTTGTGTGCTTTGTTTTTATGTTATGTGTGGTGTGTGTCTGAAAAAATGGTGATGTAAGGAAGATGGAGGTGAAAATGGAGGTTTGTGAAGAGTTGGAACGGAATGGTAAAATGTAGCAAATGAGGTTATCAATAGAGGGCGCTATAATTGTCAATATGGCTGCCTAGGTTGTCAATGACAACTATATGACTGCTGGGTTGGTTTTATTATATATTGATAGTTGGTCAGTTTTAGTAATGGTTGGGGTTGAGTGTGCGTGTATTAATGTGATTATCTCTTGGATTTCTTTATAGTTATGGTGCTTGAAGGGTGACCTAGTGAAATGTAAAGTATGAAGTGTGGATATTGTTGAGATGTGTTTGGGAAAGGGTAGTTGTGGGCTTTGTTTTTGTGTTGTTCATGCTCTGTTTCTGATTAAGACTGATGATGGAATGTAGACAAAGGTGAAGATGCAGTGGTGAGAAGGGCTGGTGGCTGAAGGTGAGAAGGAGTTGTTAATGCAGGCAGTGACGGTTGTTAATATAGCTGATAAGATTGTTAATAACAACTGAATGTCCTAAGGAAATATAGCTGATAAAGTGGTTTATGTATGGGGTGAAGTTGTTTACGACAAGTGTATTGTGCAGGTGGTAAGTCGTAATGGCAAGCTCGTCTACGAAAAATCTAGTATGCTTTGTTCATACCGGAGGAAAATTTGTGAGACATGAAGCGGTTGGTTTAATGTATGTTGGGAGAATTATTATAGATTAAGAATTATCAAAGAAGGTTTTAAGTTGTGAAGAGTTGAAAACAATGGTAGCATCAATTGTTGAAAATGACAGCAACAATGTTGTGATAAAGTTCACCTTGACATTTGATACAAACATATTCGTGGACCTTGTAGATCATGAAGGAGCTGAACATTTAATTAAATTCAATCTAGAAAGTGGGCATGTATATGTAAATGAAGGTTGGAAACGTTGATACTCATATGGTCTCATATCCAACCATCATTTATCCAAGTTACAATATCTATGTAAATTATGTTTTCACTTGTATATAGCAACTTATGTAAAAATTGTATATGAAGTTATCATATTATGCTTGGATCATTATCATTATTTTCACTAGTATGCACATGGTGTTGTCATTAGCAGTACATGCTGTTGTCATGACCAGTGCATGTTGATAATCATAAGGACCTGATGTTGTCAACACCAGCGCATGGTATCATCAACACCAACGCATGTTGTTGTCAGCACTAGCGCATGATGTTTGTTAGCGTAGGATTTGACCAAGAGGGGTGAATTGGTCAAATTAAAAAATAAATTAAACTTAAACCACAGAATAAAATTAAAGTCACCGAGAGAGAGAGAGGAATGATTAACACAGAGATTTAACCTGGTTCGGTCCACTTGACCTACGTCCAGTCCTCAGAGCACCTCCGAGATTTTCAAATCCACTACCAACAGCAAATAAGGCCAATAATGCCTTTACAACGAAGATTCACACTCCTCCTCACAATATGCAATAAAACAGAGACTCACGCTCTCTGTTTTCTAACAATTTCACAGCCTAATGGATTCAAGGTCCCAACCTTGAATTTCTCTCGGGTTTACATAAGGTAATGCTCAAAGAAACTCTCTCAAAGAGTAGATAGCAACTGATGAGGCTTGGAAAGAATATTCAAAGATTTACAGAGAATGAAGATGAAAGCTTTAAATGCTTGTCAGTATTGTTCTTCTTGTTTTCTCCGTAATGAATGCTTGGTCTTTTATAGATGAGAAGTAATAAATTTCCCGTTGGAGTCATTTAAGTGTCCTTTACTCTAATCAACCAACTCTTCGTCTTCGCCATTAATGCTGTAATAAATGCTTCTGAGTAGCATGGACGACGAAGGCTTGAATTATGCAATTTGTCTGTGAGGACAGCTTTTTCTCTTTCTATGATCCTAGACTTCTGCATTTATGAAGGCAGGTGAATTTCAAATGTTGTTAGTCACGAATAAGGAAAGATACAGAGCAAGTGAGAAGCTGTCAGAAAGAGAAAATAGCCGTTGAGAAACAATACTCGAGTGTTTATTCATAGTACTCGAGTGTTAATCAAGCATTTTGAGAAACAATACTCGAGTTTTTATTCATAGTACTCGAGTGTTAATCAAGCATTTTGAATTTTATGAAATGATACTCGAGTGTTTTCTATCAATGCTCGAGTTTCACAAACACTTTTGAAATTGCTCGAGTGTTATCTGAGAGTATTGGAGAAGATTTTGAAATTTAGTGTAAATACTCGAGTGTTGAAATCTTGTGCTCGAGTGTTAGGAATACTTTCAGTTGATACTCGAGTGTTCAGAAGAAAACTTGAAGTGAAATCATTTGAAATATCACAATACTCGAGTGTTGAAAACATAAAACTCGAGTGTTGTCACTTTTCTGCCATTACTCAAGTGTTTAGATGGAAGTGTTGTGTTTTTGAGAAAATGGAGCTCGATACTCGAGTATTCAA
>JANTPZ010092042.1:0-19665 GCA_025593235.1 Vachellia pachyceras
AGAGTTGTTGATTATTTAATAATTATTATGTTAAACCGATTCAAAGCTCTACATTTGATTGAATATTCTTGCGAGTATTACTATGAACAATTACTTTAGTCGCTTTTTCTTACATCGAAGTGAAACCCCCTATTATTCAGAATTACACATCGAAAAATATTGACACAACCTTCTGATGAGCATCAAATGCTATAAAGAGGACGTCTATGAATCCCTTGTCTGAAACAAAAAAGAAGCCATTTTGCCACCTTTAATGCAATGAGGTACTCTTCCCTGCCATTTCAATGGCTCCTTTTCGTTTTTCTGATACACACAGCCTGTCTCTCTGGAACTCAATCCATAGCAATTCCTAGGTTGATCTACAACCTTAAAAAATCAAGCATCATCAATGGATGCATCTGATAATGGGGACTTCAAAACATTCTATTACAACCAGACTCTGGATCACTTCAACTATAGACAGGAAAGTTACACAAGTTTTCAACAAAGATATCTATTCAATTTCGCGTATTGGGGTGGTTCCAATTTAGAGCTCCTATATTTGCTTACTTTGGCTCTGAACCTTTAGATCTTATCCTCACCTTAGTAGGATTTCCAACTGATAAAGCTGCCACCTTTAACGCTCTACTGGCATTCATAGAAGTAAGATTTTGGCGTAATTTGAGTAGGATTTCCAACTGATAACGCTGCCACCTTTAACGCTCTAGTGGCATTCATAGAAGTAAGATTTTGGCGTAATTTGAATTATACTGTCGTGTTTCACCCAAATATATATTCGTACATTCTATGATCCATTCAACTCATCAAAATCTAAAGATTTTGCATGTTCTGAATCCTAATAATTATTTCTCACCAGCATCGGTACTACGGGGAATCTGTCCCATTTGGATCAAGGGAATAAGCGATAAAAAACTCAGCTCAAGCCCTTGCTGATTAAGCAGAAATTCTCATACATGTTAAGGAAACTTTACAAGCCCCAAAGTCCCCTGTGATCGTATTCGGAGGATCATATGGCGAAAGTTAGTTCATTAACTGTGTTTCAATTATACGTATTCTGACGCAAGTATTAATTTCTTAAGATGTGTTTGTTCTGCAGTGCTTGCTTCATGGTTTAGACTAGAATATCCCCACTTGGCTCTTGGAGCTCTAGCATCTTCAGCTCCAATCCTCTATTTTGATAATATCACCCCACAAATCGGTTACTACTCTGCTGTCACGAAGGATCTTTGAGTAAGTAAACCTTAGTCTAACTTTTGATGAACTTCTTTTGTCCTCATATACTATTTCATTAGTATTATCATAATAATTAAAACTCGAGTATTAAATTAAAGTCACACAAAAATGAATGATATTGATCACGATGGGCTGATGAAACCTTTTTGAGAATCAACGCGTGCGCAGCAAGCTAGTGAGAGATGCTATGAAACCATTCTAAACTCGTGGCCTGAAATAGACAGAGTAGCAAATTCCTAGCCAAATGTTCTCTCTCCTCTTAGCCAGAGGTTCAACACTTGCCAGTAAAAATACTAGCTTTTCTATCACCTTTTTGTTTTAGGCTTCAGCTTAATTAAAAACAGAGCGATCTCAATCATCACCGTGTGATAATATGATTTTTGCATTTGATTTTTTTTTAAATCTATGTTAGACCCTTAAGTTCGTCTTTTGAGTTGAAGGGGTACCTGGAGAACATGTGTCGTTATATACGGCAAGTGTAATCTGTGGTGACATTGATTGAGCATCATCACCAGGAAGTGACATGCTGAGTAAAGATATCTGAATGTGTTATTGCTCAAATGGGTAATGATTCATTGCAAAATTAATGGCCCTACCAATGCAAGTGAGAGGGAGACGGTTGACGGTTGGGAATGGCAGGTTTATATTATATATATGTAACTAAATTAGCAAACTGCTCAATTCTGGTTAATTATTACCTTTGTGATATTTGGTTTGCAATTTATCTTATGTCCTTAATACAAGAGTTGGTTAATTTCTATTGAAAAGATTAAGGAAACTAAATACCATGCTTAAAAGTATTTATTCATACGTATAATTACAGTAGATATTAGTTTATAAATCAAATAAATTAGTTTAGAGAAAAATAAAAAATATAAATATTTTTAAATAGTGTATTTAACTTTCTTAATTTCTTCAATAAAAATCAACTAGCTCTTATACTAAAGATAAAAGGTGATATTATAGAGTTGCAGTGAGATGATGTTGTCAATTGGGCGTGTAAATGATTTACCAAGTGCTGCAAGCAGCAATATGGTGTCTGGCCTCGTCCTCACTGGATCACTACCTACCATGGAAGCCATGTAAGCCTTTTTACTTTGCTTCTCATATAATCCACTTTGTTTGTGACTCATGCATTCTCAAAAGGGTTTTCATGTCGTCCTTCAAATTATGGGAGAAATGTATCTAGTTTATACATGAACAGTAACACAAGATGCTTTTGCATGCAGTCATGAATCCCAATACAGCTAACGTCATTAATTAAGCTATTGATTTTTCTTGTGGTAATCACCGATGGATCGGCAACAGGATATAAAACTGATCCTTCGAAGGTTTTGTGGCAACATTATTTTCTCAAATGGGATGAGAGATCCTTCCGGGTAAGTATCCTCAAAATGATCGATCATACTGAGAAATAAATATATAACCTGAAAACAGACTTGTGCGAATCTTTCGATGTGTTTCAGGTTCCTCCACAACATATCAGATGGTGTCGTTGCCATCTCCACGGTCAGTGGTATATTACATTCACAAATATGGTATGGAACTTGCTTTGTCACAGTTTATAAAATTAAATACATCACTTAAAGTTATTTGTATTTATATATTTTGTCTAAATTAATTTATATGATTTATAGACTGATATATAGATTAATTGTATACATAAATAATACATTTAAGTGGTGTATTTAATTTTCTTAATCTCCTTGATAAAAATCAATTCACTCTTATATTAAGTAACAAATGAGAAAGTAATTATATATGGAGAGAAAAGAACAAGAAAAACAGATACCATAGGCCTGTCCCCTGCAAAGGAATGAAAAATCGCAGACAATTCACATTATTTTCCAACGATAAAGAAGAAAAGGGAAGGAGGAAGCCGCGAAGAGGGTGAGAAAAGAGAGATGATACACACATGCAAATGCTTTTGGTTTTTTCACCTGCACAGATCTGCAACACCTACAGGAGAAGAAGAGAACACCTAGCTTGAGTCGAAAGCGGTGGCCGATGCGACGGAGCTGGAAGCAGGTTTTGGCGAACGGCAAAGCTACGAGGTGGTAGGATTTATGCTCGCAGCTGGAAGAAGAGGTGGTCGGATTTATGCTCACAACTGGAAGAAGAGGTGGTCGGATTTATTGCTCCAACTGTCAGATTAATGCTCCAATGAACTCCCCAAACTCCACGTTAATGTTCCAACCAACTCCTCCAATGAACTCCTTCCTACCAACCAGCTCCTTCTGTCGGCGAAGCCCTTCTGCCATGCCGTCCATCTGTCGGCGAAGCCCTTCTGCTGGCCGCTCATCCAAATGAGCTCAAAGAAAAAAAAAATAGAAACGGATCATTTGAGTTGATTCGTGCAATAACTTCCACGGTCACATTGCCTATATATGAGGCGTGCAAAGCAAAGCGATCCTGACTGGCTGATCCAACAACGAAGGGAAGAGATTGACTTTCTTAATCAAAAGTTGGCAGGCGCAGTATTTTGCTGATCTTCAATTCGCCTCCTGAAGAACCAAGCCATTTTGTTCATATCAATGGAACCAATAACAATCCGGTATAACTAATTAAATTATAAATTTAAGTTGTTATGAGGATTTAATTGCAAGGCATACATCTGATATGCATGCATACTTGTCTTTAATTTGTAGCGTTTACATGAATTGAATTGACATGCTCATTTTAGTATAACTGATGATAATGACATTAGGATCCAATCCTTTGTGAAATATACAAGTTTGAATTCTTATTATTACACCTATTATTGTTGTCTTTTCTTGTTAAATATTCATTCAAAAAAATTACTTGTTAAATATAAATGGCTCATGGCCTCATTTTGAATAAAGGTTGGGCTGGAAGGTTAAATTGTCCAAATCATTCGCAGATTCATAACTTCGGCTCAAAAACACTTAGCCATTTTTTCGTCAAAAAAAAAAGGCCATGAAAGAATGGATCAGTCTAGCTGGCGGCGGGGGGAATTCGCCGGAGAGAACGGAGAAATCATGAGCAGAAAGCTGCAGATATGAAGACGCATGTCAATTGCTGTCAAATTCTGCACTCCTTGTGCCCGCATATATAGCAAGCGCCTCTTACATCAAGGCCCAGATACCATCGAGGAGCTTCTCGATAGGCATCTAATCAAGAAGGATAAGCCCCTTGACGATGAAGAAGAAGAATTAATCAATCGGGGACGACTCACCAGCACGGACCGTGAAGCACTCAGTCTTCAACTCGATATTCTTCGCGCCACCCGATTCTTTATGTGGCCTTACTCCAAAGGCATCCTCTGGCGTGATATTCTCCGGCACAACCCCCGAAAGGAGTTCGAGGAGACCCGATTCGAGACCGACCCTGAAATGTGGGGCTGTCCAATCTTCTCTTGAAAAGCTCGCCAGTTCAGATTAGGAGTATCGTGGCGGTGAAGATCCACGCTGACCTATAATCTTCTTCCTATACCTAATATGTTACTATAACTGAACAAATATACTTATGCTGTATCTATCTTCTAAAGCCAATGAATTTGTTTATTTCTTGCTTGCTTGCAGATCTGGATATGGCGTGTCTTCGCTTAAATATATGGTTTTGACAGTTAGTTTTTGCCACGTGGGATATTAGTTCCTCGCCACATCATTGCCACGTGATCTCCTTTCCTCTCTTCCTCCTTCACTCCCAATCTGATTGGCCAGAATTAACATATTGACTGGCCTTCTCATTGTTTCCCTTTTCCGTGCATGTTTGGCAAAGCGGTTGCAAAAGTCAAACGTATGTTTAACAGTGTTTTTTCGTAAAATAAGATAATCTCCTTTACATATCTATCTTGACTTACGAAAAAGTACTTCTTTACCGCGTTCGCAAACGGGCACTCTATCTCCTAATGCACCTCACTAATGACAGTAATGCTTCTGGGCCACCGCATCTCAACCTGTTTGATGAGAAATCCGCTATTCCCACCGCCGCATCTGGGCCACCGCAGGAACATTGGGTTCCCAAAACCTTTAAACAAGAAGTGAAATTTTTGTTTATGTTACTAGTAAGTCATCAATGAAATTGCATTGTTTTAAAACTTTCGGGTTTATACCATCGATAATTTCCTGACAACCAATAATCATAGGCAAAAATTTTTAATTTATTTTCCCCTTTTACGGAACATTATAGATAGATTTAAAACATTTAAGTCTGAACCATTTAAAGATTTCAACAATTCAAATCCAACACTAAAATTATTGATAGCTCAAGTGGCTCCATAAAATTTTTGTTATTCTGCCATAATGAGAGAATGACATAAACTATTTTCAATTAAATGTGTGTGTAATTTCGTGTATAAAATAATATTTTAAAAAGATATTATTCTAATATGATTTATTTTAATAATTTGTTAAACTTTATTTTTGTAATTGGATGTTAAGATCTAGCTATTACCTATATTTACTATCTACCTTGCAATTTGAATGAGAATTTTTAAGTCAATGTATACCAAGGCTGGTAAATTATCAGTTGAAATTATTTTAATCCAGTCATCCTATACAAAACAAAAATTGTTTCATCTCTCTCTTGCCCCGCAACTTTCATATCTTTCTTCTTAATTACGAATTCATATTAGGGAAAACTTGCATGATAGTTGGAGATGGCGAACGTGGATGGGGTAAATTACAAGACATTCAAGGCCAATTTCACGGTTGACGGAGAGTTGAAGCTCAGAGAAAGAGTGAAGGAGTTGATCGGAGATTTGACCGATGACATGCTTGCGGATTACGTCATCATGTTATAGAGGAATGGCCGGCGCAAAGAAGAAGCAAGGAATCAGTTGAATCATATCCTGGGAGATGGCAGTGGCTCATTCGTATGCTGGCTGTGGGTTCACTTGACTCTGAACATAGATTTGTATTTACATCCGAAAGATTCGCCGGATGATCGATCTCCCGAAAGAACAATATCAGAGGTCCAAGCCGGGGGTGACAACAATCAGCATTTAAACTCAGAATCTGAAAGAAGGACTTCTCATAAACTTTGTAGAAGTCGCCGGAACACAGGTTGGAAAGAATTAGCGAGGATGGAAGCTGAGCCACCTACACTGCGTAGCTCTGAGGTTTTTGACAATTTGGTGGGAAAAGACAGAAACAAAGTTGATAATAGCAGTCCAAGATCATCACCTTCACCTGTAAATCGTAGAATGAGTAGAGGCCAGCTGGGTAAACGAAAGGAGAGGAGTGCGGTTTCACAAGAAATCATCAGTCCTCCACGACGGCTTCTTCAGTTTGCTATACGAGACGCACCGCCTTTGCCTAGTTCAAGGCCATCTTTTTCGGGCCCATCTCTTCAGTCTTCCTCTTCGTTATCTAGTTTTAAAATCTAATGGAAAAGATGAAAATAAACCCAAAAATAATAGTAGCAAAAATTGGTGAAAAGTTTTGCTAAAAATTTTATTAGAACTTGGAAGGACTTTATATGCCTCTGTGCATAGCAAATAGCCAAATGTTGATATTCGAATTCAATGTTCGTAAAGGGGAATTTATTTCTGACTTAGTCCACTTATCTGTTTTTATTTTAAATAAAGTCACAATCTACCTTTATCTCTTAAATTTACAAAAAAGAATTAAGATATCTCTATTCATGACATTTGTTCAAGAGTATTTTCATTGGTATGTACATTTAGGAAAATCAGTTAGTAGTTATATGACTCCCTCCTGACGTTTAAGACACTCTCTGTTTAATTGTAAATTGAGAATTGCAAATAAATGTAGAAAATAATATGGATATTAATTTGATATGCTTGTTGTTAGGATTTTATTTCACTATTTATCTTATTCCATTATTAAATTGTTTGGATTTTTCCCAATATTTTGCTATTTTAGTTAACATATTTTTGTACTTCGTTGTGTGTATACTGCATACAGCTTATACAAGACTAGTCAATCACACAGTTTGGATTTCTATGCAATTTTGTGTTTTCATATACAATAAATAATCTATATATGTAAAGTCCATGGTCCATCTATGCTAGCTAAGGTTTGATTTAGTCATTCATTTGTAAAGATTCATTACCTAATCCAATACGTTCCCCCTAATAATCTTCCTCCATGCTTTGAGCCTGCAGTTACAAAATTTTCATTGTTCATGCCCACACTCACGCACATCACATCATTGGGAAAAAATGGAGATTTAGGCTCAAGTCCCTTAGAAGGAAGTTATTTATGAAAAGGTCCCAAGAGGTTGTCAATGGTAGCTGCTCCACTTGTCAATGGTATTTCTCGACTTGTCATTGACAACCTCTTAGGACCTTTTCATAAATAACTTCATTTTAAGGAATTTGAGCCTAAATTTAAAAAAAAAAGGGAAACTTTAAGCATATCCCGTCATTTAACGTTTTGTGGATCATGCACCATTATCCACTTTCTTAGTGATTTTGGTGAAAATGCCTTCTTTAACACCAAAAGTAATTACTTTCATCATTACCGTAAAGAAAAAACCGAAGCTTTGATTGATGGGTTTGTTCGCATAAAGTGGAAAAATTCAGATTCCTTATCTAGTATTGTTAGCATAAGTTGATCTTTTCACCGTGGGCGCCCACTGAAAGATAATACAATTCATTCATTGAATAATACTAATTCCTAAATTAATTATATATCCATGTGTGTGTGTGTCTGCCAATGTAAAATTCAGGATTGTATACTTTTGGTAATCTTGTTGTGTCTTTAGTAATTCGATCACCCTGAGGAAGAACAATTGTGTGTGTGTGTGGGGGGGGGGCAGTTCTCATATACATGGTTTAATAAAACATATGTGGAACCTGAACATGAGTAGTTTACATTTCATTAGTCCCTAAAAATACCCTTTTCATCATTTCCCTCGAGTTTTTCCCCGGCAAGAATATATTCTTCAGAACTAATCAAAGAATTCATCTCCCTTTCTCTGTTAATTTCCTGATGAAACTGCAACGCACTCAAATTTGCAAGGTCTGAACTATTTTACTGCAACCCGCAAACTCATGACTCAGAAAAAGTTGATTTATCGGTATATAGCACAATGGTTTACTATTTTCATATAACTTAGTAGCACTATCATAGTTATATCCTCTTATTTTTGTTTGGTTCAATTACATATATTCGAATTTCATGAATCATTACTAAATCCAGCTTTAATGTCTCTGCTTTCGACAAATGCAATGCACGCTAGTCTGTAAGGTCTCAACCAATGTCACAATTTTTGCAAGTAGATAGGCACAAAAAAAGTAGACAGTGGATAAAGGCCACGAGGTTTGGCCATGTGGATTATTCTATTTTCTATATATGGCAATTTGATAGCCATGGCATGGTTTCCTATTTTATCCAACTTTAGAAGCATCATTATAATGACATGGTTTATATTTTTAGTCTTAATTTTTTTGGAAAATTAATCTTTTATTCCTCAACTTTTGATTCGGTTGTAACTCAATCCCTAAACTTTGACTCAGTGTAATTCAATTCATGTAGTTTTGACTTGAATATAACGTAGTTCCTGAACTTTGACTCATTGCAACCCAAACCTAATAGTTTTAACCATTTTATAATTTAGTCCCTATATTTTAAAAAATAAATCATATATATAATAAAATGTTAATGACTAAATTATAAAATGTTTATAACTATAAGGACTGAGCCACAGCCGTGTTAAAATTATAAGAATTGAGTTATATTAAATCAAAGTTTAAGGATTGAGTTATAATTGAATCAAGGGATGTAAAGAATTGTGTGACATTGCCTTGCACATTATCTGATCATCTAGTATATATATGTACGTGGCACACCTTGAAACAGTCAAGCTTAGGAGAAATACTCGCAGCTACTCTAATAACATGAGATCCTTTGTGTACTCGTACCAGTGGTTTCCCCTTTTCTTCTTCCTTCTTTTCTCCTTTCGTGTTTCTGCTTTCAACATTCCGAGGTTAGGGACTGTGCAGAGAAGCCATAATCGACATGAACCTCGAACCGTTATTTCTTCCTCAGATTTACCTGAGGACCTCAAAACATTTTATTACACCCAAAGACTCGATCACTTCAACTATAGGCCTGATAGTTATACCACTTTTCGTCAAAGGTACTTTGTAAATTTTAAGTACTGGGGTGGAGCTAAATCAGGTGCACCGATTTTTGCTTACCTTGGTGCAGAAGAATCTGTGGATCAAGATATAAACGTTGTTGGATTTCTCACAGACAACGCCCCTCATTTAAATGCTCTTATTGTTTATATTGAGGTAAGAATATTTATACATGTTAGATCATATAGTTAGCCACCGTCTCAGTTACTTATGTAGTGTTTTAACAGCATAGGTATTATGGGAAATCAATACCCTTTGGTTCTTGTAAAGAAGCTATGAGAAATGCGAGTACTCGTGGGTATTTCAACTCAGCCCAAGCTATAGCAGATTATGCTGCCGTGCTTTTACACTTGAAGAAAAGTTTGTCTGCCCAGAATTCTCCTGTCATCGTTATTGGAGGCTCCTATGGTGGAAGTATGTCATGAACCCAATTATATAGTTAAAAAAATTAACATATAAATATATAACTTGTAGCCTTTTACAGTGTGGATCAATTCATTCATAATAACTTTTACTATTTATTGCACACACACACATATATAAGGATATATATATATAACTTTCCTGATTAATTATGCAGTGCTTGCATCATGGTTCAGGCTAAAGTATCCTCATGTTGCTCTTGGAGCTCTGGCTTCATCAGCACCAATTCTTTACTTCAACGGCGTCGCCCCGCGAGCTGGATACTACTATATTGTGACCAAGTACTTCCAAGTAATTTAATCTATGTCAAACTTAATGAAAGCGTTTTAAGATAATATTGACCTTACCCTTAATTAAAACTGTTTGAGAAAATATACGAGTGATGCAGGAGACTAGCATGAGCTGCTATCAAACTATAAGGAGATCATGGTCAGAGATTGACAAGGTAGCGAAGAAGCCTAATGGCCTTTCATTTCTCAGCAACACGTTTAGAACTTGCAAGTAAGTTTTGTTCTTTCTATCCTGATGCTTAATGACAGATATTACTAGCTAATCCTAGAACTTCAAATAAAATTGCTACAATATCTTTTTATTGTTCCAGAAAACTGAGAAACAGCTATAAGCTCAAGGACTACTTAGACTCATTATATGCTGAAGCAGCACAGTATAACCACCCTCCCTTTTATCCAGTAAAGGAAATCTGTGAAGCCATTGATGCTGCGGCTAAGAAAACCAATAATAGTATTCTTGGCCAAATATTTGAAGGTGTTGTCTCCTATATGGAAAATAAATCATGCTATGACATGGATGTATTCAATTATCCCAGTGAAACCAATATGGGATGGAGATGGCAGGTACTTAATTACATGGTCTGAAACTAATTAATGACATTCCATCATCCTAATTAGAATGTTTGCTGAGAGTTAATAATTATGAAGAATTGACTTATATATATAAAAAGACTTGCAGTGAAATGGTTATGCCAATTGGTCATGATAAGAGTGATTCAATGTTCCCACCAGCACCTTTCAATATGAAAAGCTTTCTCAAAGAGTGTAGGAGCTTGTATGGTGTCCTTCCACAGCCTCATTGGGTGACCACTTATTATGGGGGTCCTGTACGTATATCATATATATATGTATATATATTCAACTTCATATGTAACTTAGATTCCAATAATTATAAAAAATATTCCACCTTTTTGCTATAAATCAATATATGATATACAAATATTACTTTCTGATGCAGGATTTGAAACTGTCACTCCGCAGGTTTGCAAGCAACATCATCTTCTCCAATGGTCTTAGAGATCCCTACAGTTCTGGCGGGTAAATTAAAACAATATATTGAAGAGCAACTACTTCGATCTTTACCGTGATCACTTTTTAATTTTCCCCCTTTTGTTTATCCTAATAAAATGGATTGCAGGGTGTTGGAGAGTATTTCAGATAGTGTCGTTGCTGTATCCACAGTCAACGGTATGTCATCTTCATTATCATTTCATGCATCTCTTTATTAATAGATATGGATGTGTGTGTGTGTGTGTGTCCTGAGTTATATGATGCGTGAATTGTTAGTTCTTTTTAAAAATTGCAGGATCTCATTGCCTGGACATTCTTGAAGCAACACCAAGTGATCCTCAATATTTAGTCATGCAGAGAAAATTAGAGGTCGAGATAATAAAATGCTGGATTGCTAAGTACCAAGCTGACCTACGAGCGTTAAATAATTAAAATCTTTCACAATACCAAAACTAAGGAAGTGAGTATCATGATCTCCATATAATAATGTAATGATTACTAGTGTTCAATGAGATCATTAGGATTGTGCTGAAACTAAAGCCAGCCGGAAAAGATGGTTATAATCTAATATTATTCGCAGGCTCTTGTAAGTGCTGAATATATTATGGGTATTGATGGTATATATTGATGATATAGAATAAACTACCAAAATACCATTAATTATAATCATTTTGACCTTGTGTTTAGTTCTCTCTTACGCGGAATCCACCAATGGTTAGTGAATGGATCGATTGTCCAAATGCACCATCATGTGTCCACGTTGCTGGTGTTTGTGAGAGGAACAGTTAGCAATTATGCTCCCCATAGGCAAACACACAATGCCACCTCTTGTCAAGACCCACAAATTTTTGTCCTTTTTATGTGTAATTGTGAGGAACATTTAACAATTATTTTATTATCCAATGGAAGTGGGATTACCGAAACGTATAGGTCAACTATATATGGGATAGTTGAAAATAGTACTGTTGACTGTGTTATTATGCTTAATGAGACGACACCTCAACAGTTCGACATTATTAATTGATCAGTGCTGCTGTATATTTGATGTTCTAAGGATTGATGGGCGCTCTATAATGAAAGAGCTATACAGTATAGTTTGGCAGGAATTAAAGATAGGAAGGAAAGAAAAATAAATTATATATATCGATATGCATGGGTGAGACATGCGGTCTTCTTATTTGTACCGAAAGAAAACGAAAATTAACTGGGGTATGGGATTTATCTTTTAGCAACCTCTTCATTGTTGGATAAAATTAAGGGGAAAAGAAAAAAATGCAGAAATTATTCCTCTTCTTTAATTTATTTGCCTTTTCTAGTGTGCTAAACATATTTAATATTGAATAACTGAAGTTGAGACGAGGATTAGAGCTCTTGTTACTTAAATGAGTTGTTAAGGGTTTGAAGTTCAATACTTCTAAAATTGATTAATTTTTATATCAACACGTTCTCCTATATTATTATTATTCAATTCGTTCGTCTCTCTACCACTAGTCTTAGTGCCAATTTCCCTATTTCTGAGTGCATCTCTCAATAGCAGATTTGCCATTCTTTGAGAGTTCTAGAGCCTTCATGGTAATTTAAAGTGGTTTGCATTCTCTTCTTCTCTACACTAAAAATTCTTGCTTTTGGATTCCCTTTTGAGTTGCATTTTCAATATCGATCCGACTCCGAGAGTCCTTCACTCTAGTGACTCACCAAGGTAGCCTTCGCCAAACCCTATCTGTAGTGCAATGTTAGCACCTTGCCACCTTATTCCTATCCTCCAACGTACAATTAATGTTCTTTAATTATTTATATGCATTTTGTCTGAAATAGAATTGGCAAAGAAATTGTCTGAAATAGAATCAACCGTATGATTTGTTATCTATTTTTCATGATTCTTCATTTAGAGTTTAACATTTCGTTTAACTTTACTATGTGGATTGGACTCATGACGACAAATGTTAAATTTAATTTCTGATGTAAAAAAACCAATTTGTGTCTAACATTTTACCTTGATATAATAAAAAAAACTGTATTACTTTACGAATGTGATATGATACTTAAGAATCGAACTCTAAATGCTTAAAAACAAGAAGATGCAGATGAACATTAGCAAGAGAGCTAAGGTCAAAGTCTTATTTTGCGGACACGTTGAAGGGCTTCGAGCCTGAATCAATCAAATCAAATTAATTAATTGCATCATATATATATATATACATGTAATATGTGATTATAATCAAATTTAATCACAGAGATTATAGTCCTTCCGCTTTATTGTTTTATCCATTTTCCCCTGGCATGAGTGTGATCATCAACTAATTAAGCACAGCTGATTATGCACATATATACCAAATGATAAGATAAATTTTAGTACTTAGATGTCTATTAATTTGACTTCCTCATAGTCTACACAAAAACAATTGATTCCATTATATACGTGCATGAATAAAAATCAAGCCGGAACTTACAGTTATAGTCAGCCCATCCAATGCGTTGACCAACCACATCATAAACTATAGTTCTATATCTTTTAATCTAATATCTGCCCAGAAAAACAAAAAACAAATTAAAAGATTGCTACATGATGAGTACATACATACATATATATAGTATACAATTTTGAGATGAATAATAATAATAATATATACACACTTACTAAAGTCATGTGATGCACAAGGTAATCCTTGGGTTGAAGAACCATAGATGCTCCGCCGGCAAAGTTCAAACTTACGTTAGGAAAAACTTCAAAGATGCTAAACAATACACAAAAGAGCTAGACAACTGAATGAAGCTCAGGTATTATAGATTCATCAGTGATGTATATTAATCATTTCTGCAGCAACGAATCAGTTGAGAATTAACAGCGATGATGCAAATGGCTCAGAGAAGACCTTTTCAGGAGGAAGAAACATTGGGCTCCATATGAAACGTAAGTGCCGGTGAGGGATTCTTCTGGTACAGCGGCCGAAATCTACATCAAGGGAACGCAATATCAGCTTTTCTGTGTTTTTTTAATCAATCAGTGAAGAGTGAAAAAGCCCAAGACCTAACAAGCACAAGCTTTCGAAAAAGAGCTACGTATATAAAAGCTAACTGTTAGACTAAACTCTTATAAAGCACTTGGCATATAATCTTTTGATACAAGATTCATAATTAACAATGTCACATCTAAAAGCTAGATGTTAGAGTCGAAAAGTATAAAATCTTACAAAGCCCTTGGCATGTAACCTTTTGACGCAAGACTCATAACGATGTGAATGAAACGCACCACATCTAGAAAGGGGTAGTAAACGGCATCAGGAAGGTACGCCATAGTTGTTCCAGAATCAACAACGGTGCCTTGATTCTCTAATGTTTGAAAAACCGATGAACCAATCGCTAACCTTGGGCCTTTCACATCGATGCCATTGAGATCTACATTTGTAATGAGGCCTGACACACACACACACACAAACACACGCATCTTCAGATAGTTTAAAACAAGCAATATAACAATGGGTAATTAATGTCCATATAATAACAGTTAAGTTGTTGAATGAAGATGAAGTGTTTATTATATATACCCGGAAGTAGGTACGAGAGGAGTAAAAACAATATTTGGGTCCGCAATCTCACGGAGAACCAAGGTGCCTCCTCCTTCTTGATCTCCCCGGAGGCAGTGAGAGAACACTTTCGGCACTAATCCTTTTAATGTGAGCTGTGATATCGCTGATGTCTTCCCTTGTCCAAACCCTAATATCCCATCCACTCCTCTTTCATTCGTCATCAAGATCCCCGTCAACACCGTGCTACATCTGCTCTACACATACCCACAGAGCCCATTATTAATTTATCTGTTAACATAACACACTAGTGCAGGATACTACTTTTGACGTCTGAGAACAAAGATGACAGGTGAAGAGGCAATGGAATTAGTTGGGGTGGGAAAATGGAAGAGGTCGATCGGTGAGGTAGTAAAAGGAAGAGGCACTGTCATCGGCGTACTGGAACGTGAAAGTGCATCTATTGTCTCGTATTCTCTTGTTATCTACCCAAAAAAAAAATCTTCATGTCTAATGTTGAATTGAATATTGAGTGATTAAAGAGAACACGTATCTTTATTTTTTTGGTTTCTTGGATATTGTCAGCGAAGGTTAACTTATTCAAAAACACTTTTTACATGTACACAAATGAAATTTCGTGCTTAACTGACCAAAATCCTTATTAGATCCATGCCTATTGATCACAAAACGTAACTTATATAACTGAAGGCCTACTCATTGTTCCACCTGTAAACTTGTTGTTTAAATGATAAAGAGTGGTAAACATCTTTTTAGTTGTAAATTTATGTAAATTGTACTTACTTTATAGTTCGATTAGTTATAAGTTAGCGCTATGTAAATTGTAATTATTCATGGTTCAACTGAGATTTTGAGTGACAAGTTTGATGAAGACCTTCCTGTGGGGAAAAACTAATGAATTTGATTTTTCACTATACTACAAGGCAAAACATTAAAAAAAGAAAAAGAGTTCCTCGCCCAGTTAGATAGCCTTGTCGCAAAACTAAAACCCAGAATCAGAAAAGAAAATTGAAAAATACAATGGAAAATTTGCAATCAGGTCTCAAATAAAAGAATTAATAAATAAAATGTTTCAAAGATTCACAAAATTACCATAAGATTCAAGAAGTAACCATTAAGGTTGTCGTTAACAACCTTACCAGCCTTTATTAACAATCTCGGTAGCTACTTTTGAGATATTATGATAATTTTGTAAATCTTTATGATGTTCGTTAATTCTTATATTTAAGACTTGAATGTAAATTTCTCATATAAAATTACCCGGCCACGTAAGGATCATAGGCGCCCTGGAGAGAGAGACCAGAATCATTGGAAAATTGAAGCAACTTGTGCAATGATGTCTCGCATGGTCCAGAGCTCTGAATTCACCCAATTTGGTTGCATTGATCAACGGAATTTTTCTTTCAAGAGACAGAGTCGTCGTCGGAAATTCACGTGTCACCGTCGTCGTCCGGCATAAACATAACGCAATAAAGGTGGCCGTGATAATCCCTCAGGCAAAAGTCGCCGCCATTTAGTTATATAATCCTCCTTGCTTACTAGTTATTGGGTACTCCAATTCTTATCAAGAATCAAATCTGGAATCACTTCATATGAGAATGTGAAGCATTGGGTACTCCAATTCAAATAGTTCTAGTCAATAAAATTTTTTGACTGAAATTTTTAACTGATTTTTGCTTAAAAAACAGGCGTATTCTATATTTTACAAGCAAACGCAATAACGATTTTTTTAAATTTCAAATTTTAAATAATTTTTATTTTCACATAAGAAAATATATATACTACATGAAAGTTAGTCTTTTTAATTTTAATGAATTTCACATAATTTATTTTGCGTTTAAAAATTAAATTAAAAATAATCTATAGCCTTCCAAAATAAAGGGATAATATATAATGTCATAATGCTTTTTATCACGAGACAATTTTATTAAGGGAAATGTGAAAGCATACATAAAAGATTGAACTCATTACGTGATTGTTTGGGAACTTCGTTCCTAAACGGTATACACAAGCTGAGATAAAACCATCTCAAAATCCATAAAAATTAGCTCGAAATCTATAAAAACTATCTTAAAATCTGCAAAACTATCTAAAAATCCGTAAACTCATTTCTCCCAATAGAACTTCTTGAGTTACTTCCTTAAGTCCTGTAATGAATGAAAGACTTGTCAAAGCCTAAATGCGCAAGCAAACCCTTAAAAAATATGTATAAAATGAATATAGAATGTATATTGAAAAAGGGTTTAGGGTGATAGTAGTCGGTGTGCGACAACCTCATATAACAAGTTGGTATAGCTTTTTGATTTACAACCGGTAAGCTTAGAGAGTTCGTTTGAGAATGTGGTAGGGAAGTATTTTTACTCAAATCGAAATAAACATGTGAATGAGATTATATCATTTTATAGAAAAACACTGTTGAACGTGCATTTGAATCCTGAAAACATTAGTCAAACATGCACTATATATAACACTGTCAACCTTATGTGAATTATATAACCTAGCTTTAATGAGTTGTAAATATTTAAGTTAATTCCAGTACATGACATAATTTAATTTACAGATAATAGAATGTTTGCTGAGCTTATGGGAAGTCCAAATGTACGTTCAATATTGTTTTTCTCAAAACGATATAATTTCCTTCACATGTTTGTTTCAGCTTGTATAAAGATATTTCTCCACTACGTTTTCAAACGGACACAATATCATTGCGGTAAGGTCGTAATGCTAGATAAATCAATATTGCATAGGGGGGGTCATAAGGCCTATAAAGTAAAAACGATTTTTCTGCCGAATGAAAAAGATACACACACAATAGAATCCTAATCATAAAATAGGATTTTAATCGAGTCAACTAATTTAAACTCTTTTTTGTCAAAAGCAAAAAATGCTAAAGGTTAAAATAATAGAAAACACTTATACTATATAAGATATAAAAAAGGGAGATTTACTGTGAGGTCTCACATAGTGAAGATATTTAGCAAATGGTCCCAAATTTTAAAATATTTCAAAAATGGTCCCATTGACAACACGAGATGTTATCAATACAGCGCATGGTGTTGTCACTTGACAACCCCTGACAACACCATGTACTGCATTGACAACACCTCATGTTGTCAATGGGACCATTTTTTAAATATTTTAAAATTTTGGACAATTTGATAAATAAGTCCCTTATTTGAGACTCAACAGTAAATCTCCCTATAAAAAATTACTACAAAATGTCAAAAAATTTTATTAGTAGTAAAAAAAAATTAATGGGCTTAAAAGGTCGACCCTCCATCTAACAGGGCCGGTACATTTTACCATGCAAATCCATGGGGTTGACCTTTTTAGACAAGAGCTAAGAATGATATCCTAAATCATAAGTTCGATTATTGACTCAAAACGAACTTTAACTATTCATCTGCTGGGAAAAGAAGGGCGGTTTTGTGTCACTACTGCCTAGTACGCACTAGGCGAAGGTTCTTCGGCCAAACTACAAGTATATAAAAGGAGCTTCTTGCATAGCCTAAAGTAGTTAAGTTTGTTGTCTCTGTATCTAAACACATTCTTTATTATTTTCCCGGCAATAATCTCTCAAGAGCCCTAATTTCATTCAACGGTTTGTAGTTCCCTCCAGCGCCAATATTGACTCGTCATCGAAATCCTCCTGTCTAGATAGCTGCTACATTGCTTAGTGGCTTTTGCGTTCCTTGATGGCGGAGGATCGGAACGGCGATAGCAATGAGGTAAGTGATTATAGTTCGGAGGACGAAGGGACCGAGGACTACAGACGGGGAGGTTATCATGCCGTTCGAATTGGTGACTCTTTCAAAAATGGGTGCTATGTGGTGCAAAGCAAACTCGGCTGGGGTCATTTTTCCACTGTGTGGCTCGCTTGGGATACCCAGAGATCGGTACGTGGCCCTTATCAACTTTGTGAAAAAAGTTTCAGGAACAATAAATGATATTGAGCGTAAGCCGATTCTTGATTCCCGGGCCAGTGAGAAATGTGGAAATCTGGGTGGTAAAGTTGAATGTCTGGGGCAAAATGTTTTTGCAAGCTTTATATGTTCTGTAGTCCATTCTCCCTTTTACATGGATATAACCTGTCTTAACTGAACCTCTTATCGTCGTTGTTTATAAAAGATTTAGGATGGAATTTATGTTGTTTTTTCACTTATATTGGATATCATTTAGTTTCTCGATCTCATTGTTAGGAGATAGGTCCTATGTACTTGTGTTGATATTGTTCTCAGAACCTAAATGACAAAAGTATATGGTGTAAATTTAATTTGTAGTCCTCTTAACGTTGGCAAATTTTGTCTGTAGCGTTTTGTAGCCCTGAAGATTCAAAAGAGTGCCCAGCACTACACTGAAGCTGCAATGGATGAAGTAAAGATTCTCAAACAGATTGCTGAAGCGGACGTGGATGACAAGAAATGTGTCGTCAAGCTTTTGGATCACTTTAAGCATTCAGGATCCAATGGCCAGCATGTGTGCATGGTTTTTGAATTCTTGGGTGACAATCTTCTGACCCTTATAAAGTATAGTGATTACCGAGGAATTCCTATCTCCATGGTTAAAGAAATTTGTTTCCATATTCTGGTGGGATTGGATTACTTGCACCGTGAGCTATCTATAATACACACAGATTTGAAGCCAGAGAATATATTGCTTTTGTCAATGTTAGATCCATCCAAAGATCCTAGAAAATCAGGTGCTCCACTTATCCTTCCAAACACCAAGGATAAGGCCATTTCAAAACATGGTACCACGAAAGACAGTAATAGTTCAAAAGGGGATATGACCAGGAACCAGAAAAAGAAATTGCGGAAAAAGGCTAAAAAGGCTGCTCAAAGTTGTTTTGAGGAGAGTCCCAAGGAAGATGAGGAGGATTCTAAACCATCCGAAGAGAAAGATTGTGATGATGATGATGTGAAACAGATTGTGGAATCTGAAGATAAACCTAGTAGTCTTGTAACCAAAGGTGAATCAATGGAAATTTTTGAAACCACGGATGTCCCACAAGGTAGCCATGATCAACTGAGAGTTAGTCGTTCCATGAAAAAGAAGTTGCTTGCTGCTGCTGATCTTAAATGCAAGCTGGTTGATT
>JANTPZ010092044.1:0-19040 GCA_025593235.1 Vachellia pachyceras
AACAAAATTTCATAAAACATAAGTTTAGTTTAGTAGTCTTGCTACCTCAAGATCTTAGCTTTTCCTTTTTCACTTTAGGGCTCTCTTGAATAACCTTCCAAATGGGCTCTTGAAGGTCTCAACTTCCTAAAGATCATGTCATAATATCTACATGAATATTCAATCATCATAATGCAAGAAAACTTGCAAAAACGCAATAAACTCCCCTTTAACTTTTCAAGAACCCTACAAGTTCCAAGACTTGGTTTTATGGTCCCTTAAATTTCTAAAATCCATCTCTTAGCTTTACCCTACATAAAACATCATTTTAAAGCCAATGAAACCATCAAAACACACAAAAAACACAGCCCTTCTATTTTTTTCTGGGCTTGGCCGAAAACAGCAACAAAAGGGGAAAATGAGTTTTTCAAACTTTATTCATTTAACCATGTATTTTCTTGCTCCCAAAACCCTTTTCATAACATTGATCAAATCAAATACACCTCCACTTAGGTCAAACAAAATTTGGGCAGCACCTCCCCATAATATTGAGCTTCCCATAATTTTTACAACAACCAACAAACACCATCAAGCTACTCTTTACTACCCAAGAAAGAACTTGCAACCATTTACTACCTTTAAAACTTTCTCCTTTTCATTTTCACATCTTGAAACCCTAGCCACCATCTTCCAAAAGAGAGGCTCATTCAAGAAAACAAACCAAGAAGAAGGTAGTAGAAGGTTGCAAAGCTTGAAAAAGATGAAGATTTACGAGCTTGAGTGGTTACCTTGTGTTCTTCTTCCTTGTGGGAGCAAAAATGGCATCTTGGAAACTTTGGAGAGGAGAGAAAATTCCAGACTTGGGATAGAGAGGAGGGAGGACGGAAATTTGAGAGGAGAAAGAGAGTATGTGACTTATTAAAGACTCCTCTTTTACAATGTGTGGATGAGAATGAAACTTGGGAACCAAGTTGGAGTTTGTGTGATTGTTATGGTGCCACTTGTCCTCTCTTTATTTTCTTAGGTAAAAGTGGTTTATGCCTTCCTTTATCAGCTTGTTTGGGCTGACCGGGTCTCTGCCTGTCCAGTTACTTGATCCGGTGGTATGCATTTCCGTAAAGTAACATTTACTTGGGTAACTATCTTTTTACTTTTTCGGAGACTTTATCTCTCATATGACGTCATTCAATAGGCCTCCTTGCCTAGGTGGCATCATGTCTTAGCCCAAAGCATCTACGGGGTTTCCTCGTAACTAGTCAGGATTCCTCAATTTGCGTGTAGCACTGTAAAACGGGCTCCCGGCGGCCAGTTTGACTTAAGGGTATGGAAAAATTCTATATTTTTCCCTAATACCCGAGCCTTTTTCTGTTCCTCAAAATTCTTTCTGGATTTTTTGTAATTAATTTTCTAAGAAAATCCTTTTCAGGGCTTTTGGGCACTGTTGATCCGTACTTCGAAACTGCCCGCACCAAATACTGGGTAATAATTTTATTAATTACTTTATAACCCAACTAAACTTTTCTCAGTTTAGGTCTCCAGCATTTGAGCACTCCTGCTACCTCAAATAATTATTTCTCAGTCTTTTAGTCATCTAAAATCCTTAATTATGAAAATGTCATTTCTCTTTATACTTTTCACATATTTACCAAAATGCCATTAGCTTCCTTATCTTTCTCATATTTACCAATATGTTATCGCTTTTTCTACTTTTTCTTAATTTTAACCTTACCCTTGGTTGACTTTGACTTTTAAGTTGACTTTTGACCAAAATTACTAAAATGTCCTTATTATTTGATGACATTGTACTTCCTATGCCTTTTAGTCAAAATGACCATTTTACCCTTGTCATTTAGGCTAAATAACAATTTTGACCTTGGGTAATTCTTACTTGGAATTCTCAAGGATAGGGACTTAGTCGATTATCCTCTTTCTTATTTAGGCATTTTCTTTTCTATTTTTCTTTTCTATGGGTCTTAAACCCTTTCGTAATTTATCGGTTTTGCTTCCGTTCACAAAATTTGGAATATTACATTGTGTATAGATGAAAATGGGCTAAAAGTGCTAAGGAATGATAAAGAGATAATCATTCATGATAGAGGTGGGTTAATGGACCAAAAAAAGGTTTTGATGAATTTTAAAAAAATTTGATTTTCAAAGTTAAAGGGTTCCAAAGGCCCTGAAAAATGAGTCTGCTTCACATGGGAAGTAAAAATAGCAAACGAGCTCCAAATGAGCTGAAACTTTCCAATCAGAAACTACACATCCTAAGATTCAAAATGATATAAATTTTGCGAAATTTGGATGTGTATATTAAGAGTTATGATTTTCCAAATTTAAGGGGAAAATTTGGAAAAACTGGAAGTGACCATTGGAACAGTGCATTTTTTGGAATAAACTGATTCAAATGAGCAATAATTGGAACCAATGAGTATTTTTCCCCTATATATCACTTAATAAGTTAAATTTAGAAATTGGACCCACTCAGTTTCGATTTTTATAAAATCAATTATGAATTTTCAAAATTGGGTCAGAAATCTGGAAAATGGGCCAGTGAACAGTAACAGCGTTTTTAAAGAAAAAGAAAAATTTTCAAGTTCACTAAAAAGACCAATTTGAGTTATCCAAATCTCAATAGTGGTACTAAAGTGATCTAATATGAGGAAATAGGGGAAAAATATGTAGTGTTACATGTTGGATCACAGAGTCATGGAATGAAAAATTTCTTGCTTCACTACAGAGGTTGATGAGTGGAACAAGAGGAATGTGGGCAACCTAAATGTAAAAAAGAGGTACCTTTTACACAGAATTGAGGGATAGATAGAGCTCGAAGTCGGAAGGATAACCAATACTTAGTCCAAACTGATAAGGAATTTTGGAATGAATACAACAAAGTCCTTTCTCAAGAAGAATCACTTTGATATCAAAAATCCTGTTGTAATTAGTTTAAGCGAGGGGATAGAAAGAACAAATATTTCCAAACTTTGGCTATTATTAAAAGGAACAGGAACATAATTGAGGGCTTAAAAATACATATGGCAATTGGGTTTTTGACTTAGTGACTCTGAAAAATATTGCTCTGTTTTACTATAAGGACTTGTTCGAGCTTGACCTCATTGGTTTGGGTTCCCGTACCCTGTTATTTGGGTAAAAGGTTCATCAATGATTCTACGAGTAACTCATATTATGGATTAAGGACTTCTAAAAGGTAACATCAATGATTCTACGAGTAACTCATATTATGGATTAAGGACTTCTAAAAGGTATATTACGTGTAGGACTGAAGGGAGTACTGCCTCTCTTCCTAATTATAATTAGCTCCAGATTTAAAGGTTAGAGTGTCCCTAATTATAGGACCTTTAACAAATTTTTAGGGAAAATTAAAAGATGCTTTCTTATATATGCCCATCATATTAAACCGCCACAGGGGAGAATGAAAATCATAACATTTAATCAAGGGCTCAATTAGAAGAAAAAAGGCAGAAATATTTCAAACATAAACCAACACTAACTACTTTTCTTGGAATACAAACTCTCTTCTTGGGGCAATATAAAGTACAGGACAGTATACTGTTATAATCTTTATTAAGTGCAATCAAACCACTTGCATGATGATATAATATACCATGTAACCCAATAATTTCAGGGCATGATAAGCAACACGAAGAGATGAAGAAAAGAAATATAATGGAAGTGGTCAATGTCGATGTAGAATCCGTTGGATGATGAGATCAACGGTGGGTCGAACAGCCAAGAAGATGAAGTGATAGGCGCTATCAGTGGGGTGTATAGAATCCCAGAACACATACTTGGAAGCATTAGAGCACATGGTAAATTTGTCATTACACAAAAACCCTGCTTCTATGTAGCCACTCCCACAACACCCATCATTTACCTCTTCAAACCCTGTTCATAATCATATGTGCACACAACATCAAACAGAATCTGAGAAAATGAGGTATATTATTCATAATTTAAATTAATTGCTATGATTCTTAAAATTTTTATAAAAATCATTACACTCCCCAAATGTAAGTGCAAATTGATGGGTCAGTCTTGGTTCTAAACTTACAACCCCAATCATCCTTATGTCTCATATTCATCTTTATTTCTCGTATCTGTTAGTATTTTTATCTCCAAACTAAATCCTTGCATATAGTAAGGGGTATTTTTTTCCCATGAATAGTTTCGAGATATCAACACATTTCTTTTACAAATAATTACTCTGTTTAATCTCAAATATAAGTTATTTCTACCTAATGCATATGTGCCAACAGAACCGTTAAGACATTAAATTTGTTAATCCGTATGATCCTAAATACAAATCATTTCTAACTAATTCATATATACCAACACAATTAAAGAAAATATCAAATTTGTAATAAAATTCAAGTAATTTTTAATATTATATTTATTAATAGCATGAATCTCTAACATTAATGTATAATCTCTCCCACTATCCATATTAAATATAGGTATATAGGGAAAAATACTTGATACACTCTAAAACTATCAAATAACTTGTAAAAAGGATCAAGAACACATTTCAGAAGGTGTCCTCTATACAAGGCATTAGAAAGTAATTTAACTAATTTTCTTAACATACATGAATCACTCACTTACTTACATGGGCAGACCTATGTGCTTACTAGTGGGTGCAGCTGCATCCCCTGACTTCCAGAAAATTAGGTATATATTAATGTTATGTGATTTATTTTGCACCCACTCTTTTGCTAATTTTGAACCCACTGAATTTTTACTCAAATTATTTTCAAAAGATATTAAAAATAAATCTCACTTCTCTTCTCAAAAAATAGTTTGCACCCCCTGAGTTAGGGTCCTGAGTCCACCATTGCTCACTTACGTAGTTGGAACTACAGACTAATTTACCACAATAGTGCTTAGGAATCTAAGAGAGTAATGTACACACACGCACACAGTAAGAATGTGAAAAAGCAAAGAGCAAATGGTGTACTAACCATATTCACGAGGGGATTGGATGATATGAGTCAAAGGGCCATAAATATCAACGTAGTAGAAATTAGCAGAAGAGTTAGAGAAACGCTGTTGCATTGATTGGAGTTCATGTTGAAGCATTTGGTTGTAATCTCTTGCAATTGATGAGTACTTGTCAATGCAGCCTCTTTCCCCAGCAAACCTGAACAAAGTGATCATAACTGGCAAGCATCCCATTGGTGGAAGCCCAACCACTGCTATTTCTCTAGCTCCTTCTTCCCACAATTCCTCCACAATATCATCAATATAATGGGTCAGTTTGGAAACGCAGCAAAGAAGTACTTTTACGCAATCCGAGGTAAATATGTGAATCATATCATCTCATTTTACAGAAAAACACTGTTGAACGTGCTTTTGGCCCTCTCAACTTTGCCAAAAAAGATTATATAAGCCATATATATCTTTGAACCAATGATGAATGTTGTGTCTAGTAAAAGTGGTCAGTTTCTTATAAAGTGACGAATTAATATTTGAATTCTCATTGAAAAATGTGTCCACATTTAGTGATTGACAGTGTCTCAAACATGATTGTTTTCTAATAGAAGGATATATGTACTTAGCAGAAAATGGTATCTTAAAAAAATCAACATCCATTAATTATAAAATAATAATTTTAACTAATTCCATTGACAACCTCAAATTGTTATCTAGTTCTTATATTAATGCAACTTATCTTTAAAAAAACAACCTTATCTTTATATGGAGAGTTTGTGTGGGAGAAAGAATGAGTTCATGGTTAATTCATGTAATGAGATTAGCCAATTATTAATGGGGATGGGAATGAAAGAAACAAGTCATTGATTCTTTGAAAAATTCTCTAATATATATAGGAACAGAGGAAGTATCTAGTTAATTATAAATTCTAAAAGAATATAAAATAAAAAACGTATAATAACCAGTACTTGAATTATTTATAAATCATAAACGATCTACACAGGAGTACGAATCAAATTAACTTGATATGATGCCATTATGGCGAGGAAAAAATCATGCTAGCATTGTTAAGTATGCGAGTTTATGACAGTGATGATATAAGAAGCTAGCATATAATAAAAGGGGAAAAAAATTCCTATCAAATTTACAATAACATTTGAAAGGGTGGGTGACTGTGGAATTTTAATTCATATTAAATTTATATCATGTTTGTCTAAACATCTCATAATATATAATTCATACTAATTAACTAATTTGTCTCGTATATTTGCACAGGGATTCATTAAAAATAGAGTTTAAAACATTTATGATTTGGGGACAATGAGACATATATTTAATTTGGTGTTTATACGTGTGAACTAAGCAAAGGATACGAGGCTTCACAATGTGTGCACATATTGGCAAACAATATAGTGGTCAAGGATGTGTGAAATAAATCAATAATCATAACAAAAAAATATATTAAAAATTAGAAATCGAGTGAAATGATAGAAGAAAATATATTGCCATTTCCTCATTCTGTGTGTCGGTACATATGTATAAATTGCTTTTGTTTAATTTGCAACATTAATAGGTGGGTCTTGTAGGCTCTTCCATGAGCTTACTTTACAGTCATACAGCCAATAACAAAAAGTATATACAGCTAGACACATGATAATGAAGTCCCCTTCCTATATTTATATATATATATATATATATATATATTGTTGCCCTCACTATTTGTTCGTTCGTTCGTTGTTTTTCTCATTTGGTGTCTCACATGATCTTATAAGAATTCATTATCTTTTGCAAAATAATTTAACCATGAAACACACACACACACACAGAGCTAGACACATGATAATGAAGTGAAAATGAAACGAAGTACATATCACAAAAGTTAGATTCTTTCTAGGTAAACATAGGGCACAGAGACTTCACATGACCTTTTCTCTCTTTCTCTCATGAACTCTATTGCTCTTTTTCTCTTTACTTGTTTCCTCTGCCACTTTTTCAGTCACACATAACTTAGTAATCATGATTTATGATCTATACGCTTACGCATGCTTAATGTAGAACCTAATTAGGAAGTATATCTTGATCTTAAATGTATGATCTATTTTTAATTTTTATCATTTTTTTAAATTACTCTATTGGTGGTCTCTTTACGATAATCAAGTGAGATGGAGAGGGCGGGAATTGTGAAAGATGATTAGTGTTTTAAAAAACATATTATTTAACAAACTTAATTAATAACTTTAAACTAATTAATTAGGACCTAAGGGAGTACATGCATGAGGATAGATGGGGCGCTTCAAGTAAGATTTAATGTAGACCAAACTACCTATTCAATCATGTGATCCATGTAGTCTGAGGGACAAGCACACGTCTCCTCTCTTCTGAAGAATTCATACATCCTTATTGGTATCTATGGACAGCTATCTCTAAAACACAAGTGTGTGTGTGTGAGGATGGGTGTTGAACCAAACCTGGACGAAGGTCTTGATTTGTTGAATCAAGAATTGCTGGTAGGTGAAGACACTGAAGCTTTTTCTTCGGATTGGGACCAAAAAATAATTAATGACGAAGTCATTTGTTGCTGCGCTTATCAGAAATGGTGACTTCTGAATGTGTTTTTCTGTTCTTTCTCTTCCAACCACACTCTCTAATATCTTCTTGTATTCTCTGAAATACTGGAGCTGCTTTGGCATTGAGATTACATTCTGAAATAATTAACCAGAGGGGAAAAAATTATTTGCACATATCGTTTTCATGCAAAGAGTTCTTTTTTTTCAAATAAACTTTTTTTTTTAAATAAAAAGGGTATAAGTGAGTTTAATGCTTATTAGGGATAAAACCCACCTCATAGATTAAAGAACATTCACATAAAAGATTTGCAAATCATCCGCTAACAATGCATTTACATTGCTCCCTCTTTGGCTGGCTGATTCTAAATGCTAAAAAAATTGTTTATACAAAAATTTGTCTGGGTTTCACTAAAGTTAGTATCCTTTTAACTGCTCCCTCTAATCCTAAATATGCAACCTTGTTTGTAATGCAATTTACACTGTAAATGAAGACTAACATTTAGAATTAAAATGAGTACTTGCATTGAAAACTACTCCCTTAATATACCCTTTAATACACACGAACGTATGTATGTATGTGCGCGCGCGCGCGCTTGCAATTGATAAGAAGAGCTTAGAGAAGAAAATTATAAATTTGAAAAAAAATTAGGCTGAAATCTCATGTTTAGAAATTAACCTCTCCGGTCTCCGCTAATTTTGACATTTTATGATCAAAGGGAGTATTTGACCGGGCCAATATTCATTAATAGTTTTCTACGAAAAATAACTTAGTGCTGTTATGTTATCTGAAACGTGTTTTTGGATGTAGAAAAGAGTAACTTCATTGTCGTAAATATTCAAAGATATATCAGATGCACACACAGCGAGAGAAAGAGAGTACATCGAGAGCTGGAGTGAGAGGATCGAAACCAGAACCAGCAGAAGCAAAACTAACTCCACTCATAAGCTCCTCCATATCAAGCTTTGGGTCCAAATAAGGTGGCAGAAACTCATTCTTCAGACCTGCATAAGAAGCTGCACAACACAACAGATCCACAATTACACACAAACCTAATTCCACCAGAAATAACTACTATAAGATCTTAATTAAGTTTCAACCTTGCAGATAAGAAGATAATCGGGGGGGGGGAGCTTATTGGGTGCATATATATATACCAATGTAATCAGTGGCAAGCTTGGCATTGGAGAATCTTCCAGAGGGAACATGGTTGGGCAGGTCTCTACCATAAGGAGGAAAGTTGCTCTTAAAAGGAGTGTTGGAGATGTAGTTGTTGTTTCCTGGGTCTACTGTGGAATCTCCAAATACGTAAAAACCAGAGTCTGATGAAGACAAGTTACTATTATTATTGCTCAAAGAAGAAGGAGAAGAAGACGATTCAACTAATTCTGTCATCACCAAACATAGCTGCAGCCAAGCAACGAGAAGTTTCCCTACAAGAGAAAGCCGAAGGACATGAGTCATGTTTCTCTCAATATGTTGTGCAAAGTGTGTGCACCTCAGCAACCGCTAAGAATAAATGCAATTCATATGGGTGTGGTAGGTCTGAACTTTGAATTTTAAACGGCAATGTTCCTCAAGTTTTCTGCATTTGGAGGATCTATTGGCACACACCATCTACGGTAATTAATACAAAAGATGTTGATTTTTTGGAGAGGAGTGAAAAAATTTTAAAAAAAGAATACTATATATATAGTGAAATACTTATATATCGTTTGATTTATATTAGTTTATGAGTGGCATAAATTAATTAACTTCCTAATCTTCTTAAAAAAATTGCAATTGGATCTAGTGTGTACGTATATTTATATATAAAAGAGCAATGTGGTTATTGCCATACGTACCTTATGTATGCACCGTGGACTTTATTCATCATCCAAAGTTCAGCTCACAAATATGACCATAAAATATCGACTTTATCTGGCTTTCTGCTATCCTCTCTGCATCCAATTATTATTGGCCTTGATTTCTCTCTCTCCTTTTTAATTCTTTGTCTGATTAACCCTTTTCACAAGGGAAAATTTATCCCAAGGATGCTCTGTAAACAAAAAAAACAGAGTTTCATAACAATTAAGTAATGGCAAATTCCGGTATAGAATAAATAATAGATTTAAATTGTTAACTTACTAAAAAAAATTTTTAGTAATTACATTCATCCATTAAAAATTTTTTAATAGTGTGCACTGCCCCAAAAAAAAAAGGAATTTTCCTTGAAAGTTTGCAAATCTATAGAGTTAAACTGATAAAATTTGTAGGGTTATATATGTATGTGTGTTGTATTCACAAATCATAATTAACACATATGAATGAGGGTTAAACCAAAGATTTTCTTTAGATGCAAGAACCAACAAATTCTACAACTACCTCGTTATTGTTAGTAAATATTCATTAAGTTAGGTGATATATCACATTCATGGCATGAATAAAAAATAATAGCTTTATTCTTAAATTAGTTGGCTAGCATACATTAAGATTTCTCTTTTAAGAGATTCCATTGAGTGTGATTACGCTGGTTGGTTGGTTACCAAAAGCCTAGCACAATTCAGGTATGAAATCTATTAAAAAATAGTGTAAAAAATTAAGGGAGAATTGGGGATAAGTTCCTATTAAAATATTAATTATAGAATGTGACATTTCACAAAATGCAACTGAATTTTCATGTTATGTACAATTGAACTTCTGCATATGCAATTAAATATGTACAACTGAACTTCTGCATATGCAATTGAACTTCTATGTAGTTAGTCATATTCTCTAATTAATTTCCCAATGAAAGATTTATACCCAGTTCTCCCAAAAATTAAAGATATCACTCAATCAAGGTTTTAATGTTTATACATGCAGGTGGTCTATATAACTGAACCAAGAACATTATAGTTTAGTAGAATGGAAGCTCTCATGGAGATATGGAAAGTCACATGTTGAATTCTACTTTGTAATTTCAAATATTAATGCCTCCCCTTCAAATTAAAAAAAAAAAAGATTTAGCTCTCCCACGATTTCTTCATTTCTTTTCCACATAAAATTCTAAGACAATTTTGTTGCGTCAAATTCTAAGAAAATTTGGCTAACCAGATTTATTACTTGTAGGATCAAATCATCATCTAGTCAAGAGAATATCAACTATTGCATGTGCATGAACAATATATTTCTGTAAAGTCCAACTCATGAAGTATTGAAGCTACTTGTAAGAAGCATTCACTTAGAAAGTTTGAATAAAAATTATTTTTTGATTGAAAAAAGAATAACAATTATTTTCTTATCAGATTGAACTTCCCTTTTTTTTAAAAAAAACTAATTAATACGTACTCCATCCAATTTTTTTACGAGCCCTTCTAGAAGGGTTTTTTATCCTTTTTTATCTCGCCATTGATACTTTCAATAATCAATAAATATTTTCTTATACATGTCTCTATTTGATAAGGGTAGTAAGAGGAGTATGATGTTAGAATGTACTTATCTGATCTTATTTAGAAGTCATTTTCATTCTATTTTACACGAATTAATGAAAACATTAAACATAATTAACTTTATCTTAAAATTTAACAACTCTCGAATTTTATCCCTATTTAACATCAATTATAACAAATGAGAGTAAAATATACACATAATAAATGAAGAGTAAAATTGTACATTTTCATGAAAAATTTAACGAGATAACTTAAATATAGGATCAAATAAAAACTTCTCTCTACTCCATAAATAGTATCAGAGAAGTTTCCCATATGGAAAATATTGAAAATCACTTAAATATCATAAAATTTTAATATTGTTAATTGTTTTTATTATTACACATGAATTAATATAATTTTTTTTAATAAAACATGCTCTATATAATATTACAGTTACGTACCCGTAACCAATGTGTCATTTGGATTTCGTTAAATTAATTAATCATAACAATCTACAAAAAATTAGAATCCATAAGAAAAACAATTTACTGATCACATGCATCATCACTTTAGCATTAAGTAGACCTCTAGATTATCGGCAAAAACAAAAAAGTAGGCTTCTAGATGGACAGCTGGCACACGAAATGTATACTCATCATAAAAATTTTCGTAGTTAATATAGGAATAGTTTGCTTCATTTCACGCATTTAATTTGGTCAGTCATTCTGGTTTTTCCTACTCATCAAGTTAATTGATTTTTTTAGATTAAAAAAACTAAATATAATACATTAAAAGTATTTATATTCATTATTTATTACTAATTTGGAATATTTATAAGCTGATATATATATAATTTAATAATACACATAAATGAATACTTTAAAGTAATATATTTAGCTTTCTTGATTTCCTAAAAAAAGTCAATTGGAATTTATTTTAAAGTTTGGAAGTAGCATAACTTTTTTTAAAAAAGTCAACGAAGTACAAAAAATTGAATATAAAAAATTCAAATTTAAAAAAAAAAAGATAAATAATAGGGCATTTATGTATTCTCAAAGTTAGGTCTTATAAAAATAACTATGAACTATTTATTTAAATGGACTTGAAAATAAGTTTGAGTTTAAGACTCACGTGTTCGTTCAATAGGCTAGGCTCAAAGCTAAGCCTCCTAAACCAGTTCTACATATAAAAGTGACTTGTATATAAGATTCGAGTAATTGAGTTAATTACCTGATTATATTTATAAATCACTTTTAGTATATTTCATATAGAATAAGGAAAACATTAAATCTTATTAACTCTACAAAAAAATTGAACAACTTTTCAACTTTATTACTATTTAATATCCACTATAATAAATGAGAGCAAAATCAACATATAATAAATAAATGGTAAACTTGTACATTAACATAAAATTTAATAAGGTCTATAAACAGTACTAAATAAAATATTTTCTCTCGACATGTAAATAGGAGAGAGCAATAATAATTATTGATAAAGAATTGCCACTATAAGTTGTTGCCTTTAAGGCGCAATCAATTGGGTCTTCATGATCTTGTTATATGTGGCTGTCTTTCATTACATGCTTTTGGCTCGTTGGTACTTAGCTGATATCGAAGGCAAGATTTGGCTCATTGATTTAAGGAATTTATAAATGTTTGAATAAAATTTCTTAAAACTTTTTTATCATACCTTTTTAATTGTCTTAAGTGTTTTTCTTCTTTTATATCATATATGTTATGTAATACTTGTGTTACTATATTAATAACATTTTGACCTTTTAACAAAAAAAAAAGATATAAAAGGAATATCTTTCCCTTCTTTGTTTTTTAATAGAAAAGTATTAAACACTATATAGATTCCATTTAAAGCTGGGAAAATGGTTTCAGCACACCAAGCTAGTAAAATATGGTTTTCACAGAGTAGCTCCTTTTATTTTACAGAAGGGAGAGCAATATGTGAAGATTGATTTTGTTGAGTAGAGATGGTCCTCCAATCTCCCATTTATTCTCTGCTGATGACCTGATTCTATTTTGGGATGCTCCTTGATGGCAGATTGATCAAATGGTTATTTGTTTAAAGAAATTCTGCAATGCGTCCTGACAGAAGATGAATAGGAAAAAATCTACAAATATGCTTCTTCAGGAATGTTCATCTATCTAGGGCAATGGAATTAAGTAACCGAATAGGTGTTGGGTTGACTGATGACTTGGGCAAGTATTTGGGAATTCCTCTTGTCCACAAAAGGGTATGATGGATGATATATCTGAAACGGTAGCTTAATGGCTCATGATGATCAGTTCGGTTTCAACAATAATGTCCAGATTAATGTTTACAATAATGTTCAGATGAATACTCCGTAACTTTGTAACCACTGCAACCTCTCTTTAAGAGGTTTTAATTCGATGTTTGGCATAGCTAGTATAAATGGCAGTCCTTGGATTGTATGAGAGTCAGACAAGGAATAAGAATTGAGAGCATTTTCCAAGAATTACGATGCGAGTTCTTCGGTTTCTATACCGATATCTCTTTGTGATTTTGGGTTCCTTGTAACCTCCTTGTTTCATTAGTGACATCCAGTTTTATTAAAAAAAAACAGACAAAGAAGAGATGAGCAATTGTATGTGTAGAGGTGCACAAAAATCAGATTAAACTGAGTCATGGCTCATTTAGGAATATGGTCGAAAATTGTTTTTACCATTTATAAGATAAATGTGTAAAGAAGATTTTTATGAAAAAATACTATTGAATACAAATTTAACTTTTTCAAACATTGTTTCAAACAGGGCCTTAGTGTATAACATAAGTCTGTCTTACTTTTACCTCGGGTTGGATATGGTGGCTTGTGGTCTGTCTAATCTAGAATTAATCTGATAACGGATTGCTCTAGGTTTGGTATGTATACCAGAATGGTAGATTGTTACGTTCCACCAGACCAAAACCATTTTTTTTCTTTTTTGAAGCAAGCAGAAATTGGTTGGGTTAATATTTGAGTTGAAGTCAAAGTTCTTTTCGCGTGTTATGTGTTTGAATAAGATATTGAGGCATTCCTCTAGAAAAAAAAAATACGAAGAAAATGAGCTAGTTGTAGTTGTAAAAGAAAATTAAACCACAAATTTAAGTGGCAACGTCACTTTGAACCTGACAAGCTTATGCGAGCGCACGTTGAAATTGTATTAAATAAAAAAAACATATCCAACATAAATTATCATTCTCTTCATTTATATATATATTCTCATTATTATTTTTGTCATATGTTCAACTTATCAAGCATTTATAAATCACAAACACGGCGATTTATTTATCACATTCTACGCGATGCATCATGTGTTGAATCTATATATATATATATATATATATTTATATATGTTAATGTCCATATTCCACAACATATATATTGATCATTTCAAAACCTTGAAATAAATTCAGCATTTTCATTGTATATATATTAATATTAATGTTAACAACAAATCTAATAATGTATACCAGAATAGTATGTTCTAATTAATTATATAACGGCATTAATTAATTGTTCATTGATTGAGTAGGGCATCGATTGGAGGACGAGAGGCCAAGAAGAGGAAATAGTATCCCTTCTGGGAGGGATGAATTGAATCCCAAAATAGATACTTTGAAGGATCTGAACATACTTTCGAATATTTATTGCAAAGAATTGATGCTTCTATATATCCACTTCCACAACATCCACTTTCAACCTCTTCAAACCCTAAATATACACACACCACACCATTATTCAACAGTTATATATATATATCATCTATATACACACACACACACCACACCATTATTCAACATTTATATATATATATTATGTCTATAAGTAGTAAACATACTACTATATATAGTTCTTAATATAAGCTAGTTGATTTTTGTTGGAAAGATTAAGAAAGCTAAATACTCCACTTAAAATTATTTATTTGTGCTTATAATTACATTATATATTATTTTATGAATCAATCAAATTAGTTTGAAGAAAAATGATAAATAGAATTATTTTTAAATAGTGTATTTAGCTTCCTTAATTTCTTCAACAAAAATCAACTAGCTCTTGTATTAATGATATGAGATAGTATATACATAATCTAATTATCCATATAAATAAACACTTTAAATTAATTTATTTAGTTTTCTCAATCCCTCAAAAAATCAACTAATTTTTATATTAAGATTTAGAGTTAGTATAATGTATTATACACAATACTACTCTCAAATCAAGAGTGATACAAGCTATTTTGCTAACTTAATACAGGGCTTGTTTAAGAACTATTTTGAAAATAACTTTTACAGATTCCGTGGCAAAACCTAGATTTTGGAGAATAGATTTTAAAAAATAACTTTTACAGATTTTGAGAAACGCGTGTGTGTGTGAACTTTTTGTTAAACTGATAGTGTTCATGCAAAATTGTTATCGAATATTTGTTTGATTGGATGCTTTAGCTAAATGGAGTTTTCCTACTCAAACCTAAATTTCTGCAGAGCAACTAAGCAGCTAGCTAGAAGGTTGCTTTTGCTAAACTATATTTATTAAAGTTATGTTTTTTTAAAAAAATGTGGCCCATTGGCTTGGTTAAAGCATCATGCTAATAACTCGCAGGTTGAGACCTGCATCGGCCAAATTTTTATTTCGCTCACCTACTGAAGAAATAAGGCTTTTCCTCCTGTTGTGTTGAGTTTTCTCAATATCATTTCCAGCAACTGATACCCAATTAATTTAGTCCTTTTTTATTGTTGTTTGGAGAAATCCTCTCAGCCAAATTATTGATGAGCAAACTCCTTAGAGTGTATGACTTGTGTCCTCGTGAATTAAACTATTAAATATTAACAGCTAATAATAAGAAAAAAATTAAAAACCAAAGATTAACTTTTTTGATGAAAAGCAAAGGACTGGGTGGTGAAGATACTAAATTGTGCTTACCATAGATGTCATGTGCATGAATCATAGAGTCCAAGGGACCATAAGTGTCGATGTAAGAGATCTTAAGGCCAGGATTAGAAATGTTGTGTTGCATTGAAAGAAGCTCATGTTGAAGCATAAGGTTGAATTCTCTTGCAGCAGACGAATACTCGTCCAAACAACGTCGTCCTTTTACAACGGCATCATCTGATTTTAAGGTTATCATCAGAGGCAAACATCCAAGCGGAGGCAGTCCTGCCACCAGAAATTTTCTACCTCCTTCTGCCCATAAGTTCTGCATATGTCACATTCATTTCAAAACAAAACAAAAGGTTAATTACTACAATATTTACATTACATATTTGATGTGTATATGTTACATTACAAAGCGTGAACGATATCAGTTGCTTCTATGAGAACGTTTAATTGGTTGATATCTGATAATATAGATTATTTACGGAATAGTAAATATTTATTTATCAATTTTACTCATGAATTAATGCTTATATATGATTCTTATAACTCGTTCGGTTCATTTTTATAAGATAGAATTAATCAAATTTTGTTATTAAAAAAGTTAGATACAATAAACACATAAAAATCAATTTTGTTTTCCTAAAATGCACTCATTTATGTGGAAGAGGGAGAATATGTGGTGGACAAAAAAACACATGCTGTAAAGAGAAAGTTATTTTGAAAATGGAGAATTAACTTAGTCAATTTTGTAATTAAGTGAGAGCAGAATGGAGAGTTCACAAAAAAAATTTGAGACAACGTCTAATTATATCTTATAAAAAGGAATAATATATACTCAACAATTCTATCTTATAAAAAGGAATTGATGGATTTTTTTTCTATCATTTAAAACTTTATTCAATATAGGTAAAAAGTCGGAATTTTTCAATTTAATAAGGATTTAATAAGTTAGCTGTTGGTTGGATTAGTTGAGAGTTGCATTTTTTAATTGAATGGAGCATCTGTGTGTATTTACTTGCTTCGAACCAAAATATAAGTTATTTTCAATCATGTCCCTGAAACCTATATCTTAAATTGAAATTTTTTCCAACTTTACCCCTGTTCAAATATTTTGCTCTCCTCTTTCTCAATGTCTAATATATACAATCAAATGATTAGTTGGCAAAAAAATATGGCACTAATAAAAAGAGGTAAAAGAGGAAAATGGTAATTAATAACCATGAATCTCTTCAAGAAGGTGTGCTCTATTTATATTTTGGACATAAGGGAGTATGTATATGTGGTTCATAACTTTACACAAAGTTTAATTTTGGTTCTCTTTTAAATTCTATATATGGACCATCTTTATAAAAAGAAAAGAGAAGCAGTTTATGAACCATCTTTATATGGACACCTAACTACTCGCATATTCAATTGGATATGTACCCTAAAAACCGAACAATTTCTGGACCATCTTTATATGAACAACCTAACATCACATCTCGCATTTATATAAATCAATTAAATTGAAAGAACCTTTTTGTAAAAAAAATATGCAGAATTTTAAAGCATCGTTTTGAGGTACTATTAGTTATAGCCACAGGTCACAGGTTGGCGTACTCAAGGGATGAGGTTGTGGGGGCAGTGTCTTTATTGTATACAAATTGCCAGCCTGCAATTTGAAGCTTTGAAATCAACCATTCTTGTGCCTTAGTTTTCATGACATTAATAAGCCATGTGAAAATGAAATCCAACTTCTTTTTTTAAAAAAAATTAAAATATTAGTAGTCCTTTTTAGTCAAAAAAATTTTTTGCCCCATTTTTAGTCAAAATTAAGTACACTTTTAATAGTTTAACTTTACAAAATGCTTCGTTGACGGAAAAAAACTTTACACAATGCTACATGATATGTATGTACGTACGTACGTACGTAAACTGTATTTTTAATACTTTAACCCTAACGCCATTATCATAATATATTTTAAAATGCTAACATATTAAGTAAAATTTTTAAAATAAATGACGATATACATGGTAAGGTTGGAGAACTAAAAATATATTTTATAACATATAAAAAACATACTTTATAAAATTAAGGAAGCAAACTGAAACTAATTTATATTAGATTGATAAACATATTTAATTTGGTCGAAGTGAGTTATTTTCACAAGAAATTGAGAATCCAAAATGTTTGTGTTGTGTGATGATTATTGAATAGAAGGCAAAAAAAAATTATTACCTGTATGAATTGTTTAACATGTTGAAGAACAAATTGCTGATAGGCCAAGAGGTTGTAGCTCTTTCTTCGTATTGGAAGTGTAAAATAATTAACAACGAAATCATTTGTGCCAGCACTTATGAAAAATACAGCTTCGTTCATATGTTTCTCAACTATTTGCTTATTCCCAACCACTCTCTCCAATCTCTTCTTGCATTCTTTGAAATATTCCAATTGGTTTTGTATTGGAATCACATTCTGCATTTAGTTAGTTAGTTAGTTAAATCACATTAGGGCAATAAAAATTAATTATCAAACTCATAATAGGATTAAAACTCAAACTCATAATTAATTATCATTGTTCCATCATGTTTAGGAAATGAAGCCAACTCCATTATTTACCCTTTCAAGCATACTATATGTTGGAAGTTTGATGATACTGCACAAAGAGAGAGAGAGAGAGAGAGATACACTAATAGTTGGCGTAAGTGGATCGAAACCAGAACCACCAGAAGCAAAACTAACTCCTGTAATAAGATCCTTGTAGCTGAGCTTTGGATCCAAATATGGTGGAACTAACTCTTTCACGCCTATATATGATGCTGAAATTTAAAACCATAAAACAAGAAACAATATATTTTCATTAATTAGTGCCAGGTTTGAATCCAACTGATATGCAGAACCATATACAACAAGAAGCAAGCGAAGACACATAATTATATATGTGTGTGTGTGTGTATCCAGAACTGCTGTTGAAGCTATTTGTATATAATATTTACCAATATAATCGGTGCCAAGTTTTCCATCAGTATATCTTCCAGTGGGAATCTGATTGGGAAAGTCTCTGCCATAGGGTGCGAAATTACTCTTGAAAGGTGTATTAATGAAGTTGTTGTTTCCTGGATCTACTGTGGAGTCTCCAAACACGTATATTCCAGATATCTTCTCCTTCAAAGCTTCACCTTCTTCGACCATGAAACATAATAATAAGAAGCAGATGAGAGCGAAGAAAATAATCTGTGCAAGAGAGAGCAAGGGATATTGTTTCTTAGAGGCTTTCATGTTGTTT
>JANTPZ010092045.1:0-16264 GCA_025593235.1 Vachellia pachyceras
GAAAGTGTGAATATGTGCTTTTGTTTGCTATGGCCATATGCATTTCATTGTTACATGTTGCACTTTTATGAATTCACACTTATATTGAAAGCTGTCATGCAATTTTATAATGTGTGTTAGAAAGTTTTGCTACTGGGATTTCCAAAAATCTCACCCTCCCCCACTAACCATTTTTAGGTGGAAGCACACTCAAGGGTAAGGAGAAGATGCTTGATACTTGAAGGAAAGTTTGATATGTATTAATATGGATTTTGTTATAGACATTATGTTGTTAAGTTTTATAATTGTGATGAGATATGTAATGTAACTTGGGAATGTACCATATACTTATGATAAGTACTGTATGCTTTATGAATGCCTAATTAAATAGACTAATATGGTTAAGAAAAGTTTAGAAATCAAAATGATAAGTTATGAAGTTAAGTAGGGTAAAAATTTGGCCAAGTGCTGGAAGTAAAGTTGGTCATTTTCCCTACTTTGCCCTGTCAGAAATAGGGTAAATGAACTTCATCTGAATTGATATTTGGTACAAAAATAGTTCACATTACGAGGTTCAAAACAAGCCAAAGATCACTGAAATTGGAGTTTGGTATAGAAAGTTGTGACTGTCCAAAGTTGACAAAAAATCACAGAAAATCCTGGGAAAATGAAAAATTTACCTTATGAACAGTACATTTTCACGAAAGAATCTGTACCAATTGGACTATTTATTGTTCAAATTAGTATTTTTTTCCTCATAAAGGAATTTGTAAGCTTCAAATAGAAGTTGGAACCACTCGATTTCGATTTTTCTACAATTAGTTATGAATTTTCAAAGTTGGCCCGAAAAACTGTGAATAGTAACTTTCTTAAAAATGAAAGTTTTCAAGTGAGTCCCTTTTAACAAATTGAGTTACTTGAGGCCATAATTTGGTTCCAACTCATCATAATGGAAGCTAAGAGGGTTAAGTAAGAGGTGTCACATTCTCTATGGAGCCTCTAGAGCAAATAGCTTAATTAGCTTGTGATTCAATTTGCTGTAAAGAAGGAAAATTGTTTTTGATTGTAAAAAACTTGTATCTAAACTAGAATGTAAAACAAACTTTCTTTTTAGATTATGGGAATGCAACGAAAATAGAGTGGTAAAATGCAAAAGCTATTTGATGATGAATTTCCCTTAGAAATGGTTTAGGCTATCATAGTTCGTAAAAGATAAGGTAGAGCAATAGTTTCACACTAAATTTCATGATGAAAACCTCAACAAATCACTGGGTCAGAAATTCCATGCAATGAACTCCATTCCATGAAACCTTTTAAAAACACTTAGTGTGTGTAGTGAAGTTGCTAAGTGAAAAATCCAATTCAATACATTATCACCTGAAATATCAATCACAACTAGGAAGATAATAGAGAACAACAAATATTTCCTTGAAAGGTAGTAATGAGACTTCACACTACCAAGTCAAACGCAAGGTAATCCAATACAAAATTAATCCAAGTTTGATACAACTGTAACTAATATTTTAGTACAAATTACTAGTCCTAACTCAGTAATTAAGTAATCTATAGCAGAAATACAGATTGAAACTACTACTCCCCTTGTAAAGCTCTTAAACTCAAGCCTTCTCCATCTCCAAGGGGAAGGGAGAGGTTTAGCTACTCATGGTGCATAGCTCAACACTCTTGATGGAAGAATATGGAGCATGATGGTCAGAGAGTGGAAGATGAAAGGAAGAAATATGGTTGCTAGGGTTTTTTAGAGTGTGTAGAGGAAGAGAAGATGAGATAAGAAGAGGTTCTTTAGTGGCTGCTACTTTCCCCCATCCCTCTATGTAAAAATTACCCTAAATAGGGTTTCATAACCGCTATGGGTCGGGTTCATGATCTGGATCAGTTATTCTTTCCATTTGGACCCTGATATGGTTACTGATTTGCGATATTCGCGATGGTGAACTTGAAGTTTTACCACGGAAAACATCTCCTGAGAGTCCCTTTTCTTGCATGCTTGAGTTTTGGCCGTGGTGAAAGATTATATATGTTGTGGCTAAATATTCTAGAGCTGCTTCCTTCTATTCTTGCTAGAGTTCCTGAAATCAAATAGCAATGATTTGAAGTATCACTTGCTCATGATTAGAATTAAATGCAAATATATAATATTTCATGGTAATTACACCAAAATTCAAGCTAATCAAAACCAACAACTCTTGTTCCAAAATTAAGCTCAAGTGAGGTCATTATGGGCCAAAATTGCATTAAATCTTTGGAAATTCAAGCAAAAGTAGTAACGAAGTATAGCTCAATCAACTGATGATAATTTATTTCTTACTTTCATACTTGGCCTAAGGGTCACACCCTTCTGTAATGCCTAAAAACAAAGTGAAATTTCACTAGTTTAAATTGCATTTATTAAGGCATCTCTAAGCTCTGTATTACATGCCTTTACTATTATGGGGTGTGTCATATCACTTATTTATTTGTTTTCATCATCTGTGTCATTATAAGGGGCTACCCGATTTTTCCTTTGGTAGCTCTTAAGATTCCTTATCCAATCCACCCATGGTCATTTTAGCTTTACAATTTGTTCATATAGGAATCTTTTTTTCATACAAAGATTTAAACTTATATACTAGTAGGTAATTTATAACGAAGCATCATCAAACTCCGCTGCTAGTACTATGTATTTATTGCTGTTAAACTTGGGCTAGTTTAAATAGGAAAATCTGTTGTGGTTACTGCAATTACTGTTCCTGTTACTATGTCTATTATAGTATCTACCTTACTCTTAATAATCGTAAAGCCTTTTAGCAGCTCTAATACTTCTGGTACTGTCTACTTTCTAATATCTTGTACAATTAACCACAACTTTTCAACATCTGCCCAAAACATCACTTTCACAGTATAATTATACTGTAACTATTCCTGCTTTACGCATCATTTACCTCTGGCATTAGAATCACTAGATAGGATTTCATTACTGAACTTATCCCTTCTTTCTGCTTTTATAACTCTTTCGAACTTCTGGATGATTCTAATGTATTACTTTATATCTGATAACATATTCTATCTAGCACACAATCTTATCCTCGCTTACTGATAGTTTAGGATGCATAACAACCTCTACTACTACTAGACTATCAAAGATTCTTGCCTTAAACATCTCCTCTGTCTCAATCTCAAAGGTAAAGCTCAATCTCATCTATTATCCTCTGTCTTAAGAAGACTTTGGAGAGATATAATATCTATTTCTAAGCTTTACTATTCTCTCAGGAGTCTTATTGAACTCCCTGGCTCCCCCTGAACTCATCTGAGTCTCTATACTTTGTGTAAACTGATCCTCTTCTGAGCTTCTTTAATCTCTTCGTCCATGTTAATGAGGATATGAATGATACCAAATCTATTAGGCTCTATCTGTAACTAGTTTAATACTCCCCAATCTCAGACATTCTTTATCATTTTTTGGACTTTCATCATTATAGTCACCCGCATTGTCTTCTTGCTTAAAGCATCGGCAACTACATCCGCTTTACCCGGATGATGCTTGATCTAGTAGTCATAGTCCTTAAGTAACTCAATTCATAGTCTTTAAGTAACTCAATCCAGTGTCTCTGTCTCAAGTTTAGCTCTTTTTGGTCTTTCAAATACTTGAGACTCTTATGATCATAGTATAGCTTGATGGTTGCTCTTTATGAATAGTATCTCCATATCTTTAGAGTATAAACTATCGCTGCTAACTCTAAATCATGCGTGGAATAGTTCTCCTCATGAGGCTTTAACTGTCGTGAGGTATAAGCCACCACTTGACACTGTTACATGAGCATACATCCCAATCTATGCTAGCTAGAATTACTGGAAGCCACATAAGTCTCTTTCAGATCGATCATCACTAGTACATGCATCGAGATTAGTTTCATCTTTAACTCTTGGAAACTGGCCTCGCACTTCTCACCCAATGAAAAGGCCGGTTCTTTCTAGTGAGCTTAGTTAGCGGCAAGGCAATTTGAGAATAGTTTTGTATAAAACGTATGTAATAACCCGCTAAGTGATCTGGCCACAGATGATAGTATAAAAATTGTGGTTTCCAAGGATTGCTCTATAGGGTGCAACCCTATGGTCATTCTCTATGGAGCCTCACGCACTACTAGTTAGTTAGCTTGTGATTAGGTTTACTTTGGAGTTGAAAATTGTATTTGATTCAAAATTGCATATAATTGAAGCTAATTACAAAACAAAATTTCTTTCTGGGATTTTTGGGTTTTAGAATGCAATAAAAACAGGATTGAAATGCAAAAGGTGTTAAATGATGGTTTTCCTCTTGGAAATTATCATAGTTCACAAAACATTAGGGAAAGCAGTAATTTCGCACTAAGTTTCATAATGAAAAACCCCAACAACTCGCTGGGTCAGAAATTCCATGCAATGAACTCCATTCCATGAAACCCTTTAAAAACACTTAGTGTATATAGAGAAATTGCCGAGTGAAAAATCCAACTCAATGCAATATTGCCTTAAATATCAAGCACAACTAGGAAGATAAAATAAAGAAACAAAGATCTCATTGAATAAGTACAAATGAGACTTTACTCTACTAAGGCAAACACAAAGCAAAATCAATACACAAGTAATCCAAGTTTGGCTCAATCAAGACCAAGTATTTAAGTATAAATAGCAAGTCGTAACTGAGAAACTATGCAATCTATATCATAAATACAGATTAAAACTACTACTCCCCTTTTCGGCACCTTGATCTAAAGCCATCTTCATCACCAAGAGGAAAGGAGATGCTCAGCTACTCATAGCAAGTAGTTCAGGACTCCGGATGGACGGATGAAAGTACATGACGGAATTTTTGGGGATGAGATGAAGTGAAATTGGGTTTTAGATACAATGGAATGAGAGAAAATGGATGAGATGAGTATGGGAAGTTTCTTGCCTCCCCTCGTCCTCTCTTTTGAAACTTACCCTAATTGGAATGTATTAACCGGCCTGGGTAGGATCCCAAAGGATGGGTCGATTATTCTTTCCCTTTGGAGCCTGATATGGTGTTGTTACGCAATATTCACTACGGCGAACTTAAGGTTTCGTCACGGTGAACCTCTCTCGAGAATTATTGCTCGATGGCTTGCTCTTTAGCCGCGATGAATTATAAATTGTGCCACGGTGAACTGTTCCAAAGATGTCTCCAATTGTCATTAGCCAGAGTTCCTGAAATAAAATAGCAAACATTTGAAGTATCACTTACTCATGATTATAATTAAGTGCAAATGTGTCATTTTTCATGGTAAATGCATCTAAAATTAAGCTAATCACAATCAACAACTCTAGTTTCTAAATTAAGCTCAAGAAGGGTTAAGATTGGGCCAAAAATGCATTAAATGCTTTGGAAATTCAAGCAAGAATACTGTGTAAATAAAGCTTAATCAAATTCCCCCACATTTAAACCTTTGTACTCCTGGATAAAGCTTTTCAAAAACCTTTAAATGATCAATGCATTCAGAATCTATCCACGTGAGTACAGGATTATAGAATTTGGTAAAAGCATTTGTCAAGGAATTAATAAGGATCAAGGAAGAGACCATAATAATTAGATTTCTGAGAGAGTTCAATTCAAAAGACTGAATAAAAGAGGCTTCCTCTTAAAAGGAAAAGTGTCTCTCTCAGCTTACTTAGTAAGGACAATTTCACTTATAACCTGCTTAATTAAATCTCTACTATAAGCTTGTAGTTATTCTACCTCTCCACCACAAGATCAATACCATGTAAATCTAGAGGACTTTGTGGTAAAATGGGTAATGGATGTTAAATGTAATGAAATGGAGTTCTGAAATAAGTTCTTAAATACACAGCATGGTAGAAAACTAAACATGTCAAAATCTTTGAAAGAGTTTAGAGAAATATGCATACAAATATATGAAAAGAAATTTCTTCTTCGTTATTTTACTTTAATTTAACAACTTCTCTTTATTGTTCTCCTTTTTTTATTTTTCTTTCTTCTTTTTTTTTGAAAAGCAAATTAGCCAACATTATGCTTGCACATAAATATATAGTTTTTCATTGCTGGTTTCCAAGAATGATTGACTCAAAGGGATGGCAATGGTTAAATTTGTGTTGGGTTTATGTTTGGAAAAATGAAAGGGTTTTGAAATGAAGGCTTCTATCATTTTCACATAATATTGGATCATAAAGCTTTGATTAAGAATCAAGACAAGTTCTAGAGAGATTAAAGACCAAGACAGACCCACTTTAATAAGATGAAGTTAGGCCCAATTATCCTCACGATAAGGATAACGTCTCAATTAGATAGTCTCAAGAATTGAAAATGCGAAGAGTCAATTTAAAATTGCATCAACTATGTTCTTTTGCTAATAACTTGAAAATGCAATCAACTAAAAACTTTTATCCCTTAAAATTGTGAATCAATTTCTAATTTCACTTTAAAATTCAAGGTAAAGATTGGAAAACTTTAAATCTTAAATCTCCCCCCATAATTTCAATCATTGTCCTCAATGATTAAAGGGAAAGATTTAAAAACAGAGAAAGCACGGAATTTGCAAGCAATACCAGACAATCATGCAAAAATGCAATGGAATATGGAAAACAATAAAGGAACATATATACACAGCTGTATAACAAAAACCAGAAAATCCATGTAGTAAATAATTGTATACAAATTCAAAAGAAATAAAATAGTCCTATCCTAACCCTCCATCGCTAAGTCACCCACGGAATCTACACCAGCAACAGGCTCATCCTCATCAACCCCCTCTGCCACTCTACCTACTCCGGATGGACTAGCATCGGAAGGTCCTACACTATTGAAATCATCCTCCTTTGGAGACAGCTAAAAATGCAAGCTCTCTACAATCAAGGCATCAATCCTCCGCCGATACCTTTGGTCCCAATCAAGCTGCTAAAGAACTGTGATCCTGAACTGTTGGAACTCAACAGCCAGGTCCTCTAGAGTAGCTGGGACTGGTGGTGCTCTGTGGACGTCTGGTGCCTGGGGTACTGGGTTCTCCTGGTTGTTAGCCACTAGGTCATCAATATCTATGAATAGCTCAGGCTGATGAGCTGGAACTTGAGGAATCTGCTCATAGGTGAAGGTAGGGGTGGGAGTGAATGGAAGGTCCTCGGGATGATCAGGGACTTCCATCTCAGTGAACATGTCTGAGATGAGGTGGGGAAAGATAATGGCCTTTGTGGTTTTGGAGGTGAGAACAATATCACAAAGGTTTGAATAGATGAGGGTGGAAATGTCGAAACCGATCCCCTGCATCAACATATAGATGCAGAGGGACTATTTCTTTCTTAGGTTCGCAACGTGGTTGGTCGGAGGATATTACTGCAGATGAGGTGTATAGAAGGTTTAGTTTTAGGGCTGCATTCAGAACGGTGAATGTACATCTCTGACCGACGAGGGACGTGCCAACCCATTCTTGGCAAGCATAGAGTCTTAGCGATATGATCCTTAGGAAAGTTACTTATAAGAAGAGGATAATGGTTCTGTTCACAGACAGGTATAGAAAAGTGGTGAGAGCTATTTTAACTCCTTGATGATTGATGAAAAGTGCTGACTGTTAGTGGTAGGTTGTGTAGAAGTGATGAATAAAGGCAAGGTAAGGCCAGACTAAGTCAATTGGTGCACAACGGGATGGGTGGCAAGAGTCAATGGAAAAGAACGCTCCTTAACCAAAGGGTGATTCTCAGTAAGCTCTAATGTATCCTCAAAAGATGGTAAAGGCATAGGGTCAGGAACAGGGGTTCTACAACATTTGGGATCTTAGTCATAGGCATGGTTGCTTGTTAACACAAGAATAAAAAACAAAGAAACAAAAGTCAAACACAAACTAGCTTAAACACTAAGAAAATTAGTTATTCACTGTAGTTAGCCGCAACAGAAATTAGGATTAGTCGAGGCAAAATATGAAGTTCATCGCGTCGAAAATTGCAAAATTTTGAAACTCAGTGACATCAACGGGAAAACGGAATGGATAACAAAAATGTAATAAAATGGAGAAAAGAAAGGTTGCGATCACTTACTCGACTTAATGGAACGTTAACGGTGCAAAAAGTGACGAGAATCACGGTGGTGAACGGCAAATGCGAGAAAAATGAGAGAGCAAAGCAAAGTGAAGGCGTAATGAACTATGGCGGAAATGAGTTTAAGAAAGGAACTGGCGGGAGATTAAAAGACGTGACTTTCATCGTGGCGCAACCAAAGTTTGGTCACGGCGAACAACCTAAGAAGGCGAAAATTCTCGATATTTGGTTGCGGTGAAATACAAAGTTCGTCGCGGTGAAGACTTCCTGAGAGGCAAAACTTGTCAATTCATGTAATTGGTCAAGGCAAAAATAATATTTTGTCATGGCGAAATATCACAGAGACGAAACACATGAAAAGAAGACAGAAAAACAAAAGACGACTCACCAGCACCTAATACTAGGACTGCAACCAAACACTAAGCATAATCATCAAGCATCACAAACAGGTCTTTTTCAATCATTGCTCTCATGCAGCCAGGCTTATCATAAAACAAGGGAGTTTTATTGAATTTTAAATGCAACCTACAAGAAAATTACAACTATTCTAATCCTACTGGAGAGGTTCCTCCCCCACTTGTTTTCATCATTAACCATTTAAGTTCAATTATCCATATAACAATAAGAAGAAAACAAGAGAGGAAAGAGACAACCTTCCACTTAAACCTCCTTATACTCTTATAAGAGAAATTCTTGTCCCGGATGAGAAACATGAATTTCTTTACTTCAACTCCCCTTATGTTAGACTTTCTCAGAAGATGCTCATGATTAACGAGTAGAGGCGTTGAAGCATAGGACTTGTAACCACAACCTTGCTTGGTTTGATTCTGCAAAATAAATATTGAACCAGCAGTAGTATCTAATCTAAGAATGCAAATATGGAGAGATATAGGATGGGTTGAGAATATATTGGGAACAAAACTCTCCAAGTAAGAATTACAACCAAGCAAGTCAACAGGATTCCTGTAATATCCATAAATTTATAGGATAGCTGAAATAAATGCCAATCCAATAATTAGAAAATAAAAAGAGAAATCAGAGATAAATAGCTCATAAAGAAAGGAAAGTTATAGTCGGAAGTTGTAAAGCTAGATCTGGCTCAGTGCATGGAGTTGCGTAGAAATTACAAAGTGTACTTGCCTTAGAACAATGTGAGGATAAAAAATTTATAGAAAGGGATCCAGAGGTCATTTAATAAAAGACCAAGGGCATAAAGGTCTTTTAGTATTAAAAGTAATGGCAAAATGGTAATTTTGCAAAAAGTAGAGAAAGTAAGGGCAAAATGGTAATTATGAGAAAGTGGAAGGGCATTTTGGTCATTTGACAAAGCCAAAGTCAAAAGTCAAAGTCAAAAGTCAACTGTTGACCAAAACTTTCATATGTCCAATAGATAGAGCCCGACTCACTGATCACAACCATGAAACACGGATTTTCCAAATTCGTACTAGATTTTTATTTATATAACTTTTAAGGGCAAAAAAGGGAAAAATAACTATTTAAGGTATCAGGAGCCCTCTGAAAATTTAGACAAAAATTTAAAAAATCCAGTGAATTTTATAGTATTTAATAAAATTTTTACCTAGCGTACGATTAAGGCAATTTTCCCAAAAATTGGGAAAAAAGATCCGAACAATACCCGAAAATCCCCGAAATATAATTATTTTAAAATTAATTTTGGATAATCTAGAGGGCATTTTGGAAAAAGGAAAAAGGGCTAGAGAATCAATGAAAAATGTAATATTTTTCAAGGCCCTAAAAGAATTTTGCTCTCCAATTGTATGTTTTCAAGGATTTTGGACAGGATAAATTAATCCAGTAAAATTTGAGAAAAGTAAAGGGTATTTTGGGAATAATAATTTTCTTATATTCAAGAGGAAAATATGGAGATTAAATGAGGAAGAAAATATCTCCAGAAAATAAGAAAAAGATTTATCGGAATAAATTTTAGTTTACCGGTAAAAAGTGCAATTGGTAAAAGTAACCGGATGGGACTCAATTTGGTTAGAGTAACCAGATTTTTAAAGGAGAAATTTCAGCCATGATGACACCTTTTCATCCTCCAATTAGAAGCAAGCAAATGGCTCTTTGGTGGCACCATAATATCCCTTAGATCTCACTTATATTATAAGACTTAATCTTAGCCCTTGAAATTGTTAAATGGTGAATTAATAAATCAGCAAATTCCCCTCCACTTCCAGCCACCATGACAGGCTCATTTGGGCAGATTTTTGGGAGCAAAGTGACGCCATTTTCCTTGGGAAGAAGAGAGAAAAGCTTGGTGGAAATTCAAGGTAAGGAAGATTACTACCTTGTGACATATACCAATCTTTTCCTTATGATCTTCTCTTTCACTTCCATGGTTTCAAAATCTGTTTTGAGCCATCTTTCTCAAGTTCCATGTCTTAGGTTTCTTGAGAGCAAAGTGAGAAAGAGAGGGATTTAGAGCCATTAAGTTGTTGCAAAAGTCTCCTTGAGTTGGAAGGAGCATATTGATGTTGCTGTTGATTGAGTTGTTTTAATGATTTTCTGAAATTGGGAAATCATGCATGAATAGGATTATGCTGCCCAATTTTCCTCTTGACATAGGAGAGTTAGAATCAAGCCTTACCATGCATGAATGTAAGCTTGAAAGCAAGAATATGATGATAGAAGTTGAAAAACGCATGTTGGTGAATGTATGTGATATGTCTTGGCCTGACCTGGAAGTGGGAGAAGATGAATTGTTTTGATGATTTTGATGCTTCCAATGGTTTTATAAGGCAAAATTGTGTAGGTTTACAAGTGTCCATGATTTTTAGATGCTTATATATGAATCTGGAATTTTTGGAAGTTAAAGAGTAAGTGTTGTGAAATTCGTTTTCTGTAGGAAGTATAATTGTAACGTGATTTTGTGTGGTCAAACGTTGTCCAATGACAATGAAACTTTCCAGAATTAAAGTAGATTTGTCAATCTTTAATTTGATAGGTCATATTGGTTAATTGGTTTTGTATGCTGGGAGATATAAATTTTTGAAGTTTAGGCACTAAATCTAGAACAAAGCCTAGCACATTGGGTAAACTGAGAATTCTGGAATTCTGGGTGCATAAATGCCAACAGATAATATTTTTCACGTAAAGAGGACTTAATGAACTTCACATAGGAACTTGAACCACCCCAATTGGATTTCTATAGTGAAACATCTCTTATTTATCCCTCTTAGCTTCCATTATGATGATTTGAAACCAATTAATGGCCTCAAACATCTTACATTTATCAAAAGGGATCAAAATGAAAAATTTCATTTTTAAGAAAGTTACTATTCACAGTTTTTCGGGTCAATTTTGAAAATTCATAACTAATTATAGAAAAATCAAAACTGAGTCATTCCAACTTCTATTTGAAGCTTACAAAATCCTTTATGAGGGAAAAATACGCATTTGAACATAAACTTGCCCAGTTGGTACAGTTCGCTTCGCAAAAATGTACTGTTCATATGGTGATTTTCCATTTCCCAGGATTTTCTGTGATTTTTTGTCAACTTTGGACAGTCATAACTTTCTATACAAAACTCCAATTCCAATGAGCTTGTTTTAAAGATGGCCATGGGAACTACTTTTCTGTAAAATTTCATCTCATTTGAAGTTCATTTACTCTGATTCCCAACAGGGCAAATTAGGGGAATTTACCAACTTTACTTCTAGCACTTAGTCAAATTTCAGCCCTACTTAACTTCATAAAACATCATTTTGATTTATAAACCTTTCTTAACCATATTAACCTATGTAATTAGGCATTCTTCAAGCATACACTATTTATCATAGGTCTATGATACATTCACAAGTTACATTACATGTCACATTACAATTATAAAACATAACAACATATAGTCTACAACATAATCCACACTATTGCACATCAACTTTGCTTCATGCATTAAGTACTTGCTCCTTATCCTTTGATGTGCTTCCACCTAAAAATGGTTAGTGGGGGAGAATGAGATTTTTGGAAATCCCAGTAGCAAAACTATCTAACATATTTTCATAAAATGCATGACAACTTTCTAAATGAATGTGGATAAATAAAAGTGTAACATGAAACACATAAATGCATATGGCCATAGCATGAACATGCACACATCCACACTTTCATCACCATAAAGTTCAAAACAAATCATGCATCAATCAAAGGAATTTTCATGATAACATAGATTAGAGTTAGATGGTCTTGCTACCTTGTGCCTTTATTTTCCTTTAACTGGGGTGCTCTCTTGCTTACTTTGAAAACTTTTTCCTACACAATTGACAACATTATGGTCATCAATCACAAGCCATTTCTAAGACAAAAACCAAGGTAAAACTTCCTTAAATCATCTCTTGAACTTTAAGAACCTTAAAAACCCAAACTTGTCTCTAATGTTTTCCAATGCTTCCACAAACTTGTGGTTACCTTTACCCTACACAAAAACTCATTTTAAACCCATTGGAAGCATCAAAATCATCAAAAGAATTTTCCTTCTTCAAGAACCAGGTCTGGCCGAGACACACAATTTCCATAAATGTGGTTTTTCAACTTTCATCACTTATATCATTTGATTCTTGCTCCCAAATTCATATTCATGCATGGTATAACTTGATTTTAATTCTTCTATATCAAATGGAAAATTGGGCAGCACCTCCCAAAATTCAAAATCACAAAAACAATCTCAAACAACCGCTATGTATATACTAAAACACTCCTTACAACACAAGGTGGCTTTTACCACCAATCAATGGTTCTAAATCCCTCTCTTTCTCAATTTGCTCTCAAGAACCCTAAGTATCCAAAATTTAGAAAGAGAGCCCAAATCAAAATTTCAATCCATGGAAGTTTTTGAGGAAGTTGAGAGGAAGAATTTTATGTATAGCATAAGGTAGTAACTCCTCTTACCTTGAGATTTCACAGGTCTTCTTCTTCTTCTTCTTCTCCAACTCCAAAAATGGCATCTCTATTCTCTCTTTTTCAGCTTGAAAAGTCTGTCACAAATGGTGGAGGAAGGGAGGGAAAATTTGTTTATAAAACTTCATTAAAATGAGATGGACGGATGAGATGAGATCTTGAAAATTAAGGGCTTAGATTAGCCCACATGTGTGACACTCTCTTAGTTCTTATTAGCTCCTTAAAAGTGATCATCATTGCTGCACATGGAGAAGAAAAATCTGTTTGGGGTTTGGTTGCACTAACTAAACCAAGCTCCATTCGGCTACTTCTACCGATTACACTTTTTACCGATAAACATAACTCTATTCCGGTAAATCTTTTTCTACTTTTCTAGAGATATTTTCTTCCTCATTTAATATCCATAATTCCATCTTAAATATAATGAAATCATTATCCTTAAAATACCTCTTGATCTTATCAAAATTAACAGGATTATTTTATCTTGTTTAAAACTCCTGAAACACGAAATCTTAGGATAAATCATTTGTAGGGCCTTATAAATTACTACATTTTTCACTGATACTCTAGCTCTTTTTCTTTCCCCAAAATACCTTCTAGATTTTCCAAAACTAATTTTTGAAATAAATTATATTTTTGGGGATTTTCGGGAATTTTTCCTCATTTTCGGGAAAATCACCTTAATCGTACCTTGGGCAATAATTTTGTAAAATACTAAAAAATTTCCTGAATTTTTCTAGACTATGGTTTTTAGTCTTAGAGAACTCCTGATACTTTAAATAATTATTTTCAATCCATCAAATCTTTAAAATTCCATAATTCCTTATCCAGAACAAATTTCCACAATCAGTTGAATCTCTGGTAATCAGTGAGTTCTGCTCTATCTTTTGGGCATCTGTGAATTTATCTGATTTATGGTCAACCGTTTGAATTTTTGACTTTGACTTTGACTTTGCCAAAATGACCAAAATGCCCTTTCTCAATCTAACTTTTCATAAATTCCCATTTTGCCTTTGACTTTGTTGCCCTTGATCTTTTGGTTTCTGACCCCTTAGCACTTCCCAGGAGGTCACCCATCCTGAGATTACTCCAGGGCGAGCATGCTTAACTTTAAAGTTCTTACCGACTTCCATTCACTAGGCCAAATCTGATTCTGCGACTTCCGGCCCAACAGTAATCAACTTTTTCCGTACTTTCTATCCGTGGGCTCTAACTTGAATTTTAACTACTGGTTTGGCCATTTTTCTCCTATGACCATATTACCCTTGGTTTTTATACTTAATGACATTTGTGTCCCTGGCTTATATTCTTAGTAACTTTAAAGGCTTTAGGACTAATTTGACCAGGGTCTTTTTAGTCCACCGACATCTTTTCTTTTTGTACTTTTATTTCTATGCCTTATCTTATCTCCTAACTATCGATTTTGCCTCTATGTTAGTTTATAGAAAAGGGTGGATATTACATATAGAATTAATTATGATTTTTCAAGTTTGGTCAAAGTGCTGACAGCTCTTAGTTACCATGCGAATTTAAGAAAGAAAGTGACTAAATGTAATTTGTAGGAACTCCAAGGGTGAAAGTAAGCCTTTAGGGCTAATGTGGCCCATTGGGCATTCACTTTTCATGACTCTAATAATGTCATTACTTATATAGGGCCATAAAGTGACAAAGAAAAAGCTATGTTTAGAAGATCAAAGTACTAGAGGAGGAGGCAAAGTCAAAAAGGTAGTGAACTTACTTGTATGTATGTGATGTTATGTGGTGCATTGATTTGTTGTATTGCTTTGCTAGATTTTGTGAAGCATTATGAATGAATAAAGCTCTATTTTTGTTTTTTTTACTATGGCCATAAATATATTTCATGAAACATTGAGCACGCAGCATTTCATTATGTGAACATGAGCCTATGTAAGGCAAGCATACCATACACTAGCATTCATCCTACATGCATTGTTTATAATGTTTGCTACTGAGATTCCTCGAATCTTACCCTCCCCAATTAACCATTTCTAGGTACAAGTTCATCAAAGGTTAAGGAGAAAGTTTATGATGCATGAAGCAAGGAATTTCTCATGATTTTGATCATGAAATTATGTTGTATTTATATAAACATTTTGGAATTGATGTATGGCATGTAATAAGTGGTGTAAACATATGAATGTTTGGCTAGTATGTGATGGTTACGGAACCCTAATTACATGATTAAGTATGAGTAAAAGTGGATTAGAAGTTAGGGTTTCAAATGGTAAAGTTTGAAATTGAAAAGTTTGGCTAGTGTTAATGTTAGTCAAACCCCTAACTTTGTCCTAATGGGAAACAGAGCAAATGAACTCCAAATGAGATGCAATTTTACAAAAAAATAGTTGGCATTGCATAATTTAAAACAGGCTAAAGAACACTGCATTTGGAGTTTTGTACAGAAAGCTATGATGTTCCAAAGTTTGAAGATAAAATCACTGAAAAACCTGGAAAAATAGAAAAATGACCAAATGAACAATGCTTTTTCACAAATTAAACAATATCAATTGGGAAAGCTAATAACCTAATGAGTTTTTTACCATGTAGAGGAACTTTTAAGCTTCAAATAGAAATTAGAATCACTCAATTTTGATTTTTCTATAATTAGTTATGAATTTTCAAAGTTGGCCCAAAAATATGTGAATAGTAACCCTAAAACTTGAAAATTTTATTTTTCACTCTTTGGTTACTCTAAGTCACTAAAGGCCGAAAGGTGCTTCCAAATGGATATAAAATGAAGCTCAAGGTAAGGTTACAGAGTGTTACAATTCCCTTCAGTAGGAATCAAGTAATCAACCAAATTATTAAAATCCTTTTGTGCTTGCAAAGTGGATGTTAAAAATTTGCAACATTTTGGGCTTAGCACATCATCTTTGCAGTCACTAGAGCATTCATCTTCATGATAGGATTCATTCTCATTTATGATTTTGTCAATTGAAATTTTAGAATCCTTACTTAGAGGATCATCCTCCACAAGTTCATGCTTATCAATTTTAGCATCTCTAGTACTATCTGATGTGTCATGTTCTTTACCAAAGTTCTTTTTATGCCATATCACAAGTTTATCATTCTTTTATCAATACAAAGCATGCATATAACATCATTATCACAAGAACAAGGAAAAGTGTCGTTCAATTCTATATCCCCATCATGTATAGTGCTAGGAGAAGAAGCATGATCATCGTATAAGATGGCAGTGACAGTGCAAGCAACATCCCCAATTAAAGCATCGCAAGACACACTCAAGTGAGTATTAGTATTTTCAAACATATGTGGACACTCTACAACAATGTTGTCATCCACCTTATCCTCACT